>JABFOZ010000033.1:0-14572 GCA_022817625.1 Calliscelio sp. ZL-2020 | reverse complement strand
ATTATATATATAAATATATTATTATATATAAAATATATATAAATATTATATATATAAATGAAATGTCTGAAAAAAGAATTATTTTGATAGAATAAAATATATAATAAATTATTTTCATTATAAAAAAATTTTAAAAGATAGACTAAGATTAAGTCATTAAATTCATAATTTAATAATAGGAGAGATTTTTCTTTTTATTAAAAATTTATTTTAAATTAAAAAATATTTTATTTACAGTAAAAAGATTTATAAATAAAATTTTTATAAACTATTATTTAAGATTAATATTTTTTAAAAAATTTTTATTTAAATAAAATTATAGTGAATTAATAAAATTATGAAGAATTTAAATATTAATAAATTAATTAATTTTAATATTAGAATTATTAAATATTATAAATAAAAAATGTGCCAGCAATAGCGGTTAAACATTTTATAAAAAATTAAGATTTTAATATAATTTAAATTAAATAAATTAAATTTAGGTGAAATTTAAATTAATTTAATATAATTAATTAAAATTATTTTGAATTAAAATTAGGATTAGATACCCTATTATTAGAATAATATTTAATATTAAATGTATAAATCATTAAATTTAAATTTTATGGTGGTAATTTAAATAATTTAGAGGAACTTAATAATTAATAGATTTTACACAATAAGAATAATTTTAATTAAAAATTTTGTATAATTGTTTAAATTAATTTTTAAAAATTAATTTAATTTTAATAATTTAAATTATTTTAATTCAAATCAATATAAATTATATTAAAAATTTATGGAGTTACATTTTAATTTTTATAAGTTTAATAAAAATTTTAAATAAAAATTTATTTAAATGAATTTAATTTTAATATTTAAAAAATTTTTTTTTATGAATTAATTTTAAATTAAATACAAATTGCCCGTCACTCTTAATTTTAGGATAAGTCGTAACAAGGTAATATAATTGGAAAATTATATTAGAATTTTTGATTTTATAATTTAATAAATTTTTTTAATTATTTATTATTAAAAATAATTATAAATTTAATTGTTTTAGTAAGAATTTTGAATAAATTTTTTAAAAATATTGAAAAATTTTAGTAAATTAATTTAAAAGTAAATAAAATTTTTACCTTTTGTATAAGGGTAAATTAATTTAATTTAATAAATATTATTTTTTCGAAATAAAATGATTTAAAATAAAATTTTTGTTAATGTTTTAAATTTATTTAAAATTTTATTTTTGAAATGAAATGTTTTTAGAATTTTATATATCTAATTTTTTAAGAAATAAATTTAATTTATAATTAATTTTAAATATAATTGAAATTAAATATTATATAAAGTTTAATTAAAATTTATAAAAAATTATTTTTATAAATTTTATTATAAATTAATTTAAGTTTAAATATTTAAATTTTAATTAAATTTTTTTTTTTAAAAAAATTAATTTTTTTAGATTTCAAAATTATTATTTAAAATAAATTTTAATTTTTTATTAAAAAAATAAATTTAATTAAAGATTTTAATTTAAAATGATTTAATTAGTAGATAATAAATAAATTTAATTTATATTAATATAAAATAATATTTAATAATTAAGCAAAAATTATTTTCAATTGTTTAACAAAAACATATTTTAAAGATAAAATTTTAAATTAAATCTGTTCAATGATTAAAAATTTAATAACTGCTTTTTGTACTAAGGTAGCAAAATCAATTGTTTTTTAATTAAAAACTGGAATGAATGATTATTTGAGAAAAAAACTTTTTTAATTTTATTATTTTAAATTTAATTTTAAAATAAAAAATTTTTAATTTTTAAAAAAGACGATAAGACCCTATAAAATTTTATAATTTTAAATTAAATTTTTAAAAAAAATTTAAGTAAAAAATTATTTTATTGGGATAATATAAAAATTTTTAAAATTTTTTTATAAATTTAAATTAAATTTTAATTTAAAATTTTATGAAGTTTTGTAAATTATTAAAAATTACTTTAGGGATAACAGAATAATTTTTTTGAATAGAACAAATTTATAAAAAAGATTATTACCTCGATGTTGAATTAAGATAAATTAATTTAGAAAAAAAAATTAAATTTAGTCTGTTCGACTATTAAAATCTTACATGATTTGAGTTCAAATCGATGTGAATCAGATTGGTTTCTATCTTTTTAAATTTAAATAAATTTTAGTACGAAAGGATTAAATTTTTATTTAATAAAATTTATTATCTTAACATATATAATTGTAATAAATTTAGAATTTATAAAAATAATTTTAATTATAGATAATTATTTTAATAAATTTAATTTTAAATTTTATTATTATATTAATTTTAGTTTTAGTTAGAATTTCTTTTTTTACTTTATTTGAACGTAAATTATTAAGATATGTTCAATTACGAAAAGGTCCAAATAAAGTTGGTATTATTGGTATTCTTCAAGCTATAGGGGATGGAATAAAATTATTTTCTAAAGAATTTTTATATTTAAATCAAGTAAATTATTTATTTTATGTTACTCCATTTTTAATATTTCTTATTTCTTTTTTTATATGAATCTTTTTCCCTTTTTTTTTTAATTTATTTAATTTAAATAGAATAATATTTTTTATAATTATTTTATTAAGATTAAATATTTATCCTTTAATATTTGCTGGAATATTTTCTAATAGAATTTATTCTATATTAGGGGGGATACGTTCAATTTCTCAAACAATTTCTTATGAGGTTAGTTTTATTTTATTAATTTTTTCTTTTTTAATAATATTTGAAAGAATAAATTTGTTTTTAATTAATTATATAAAATTTAATTTTTTTTATATTTTATATCCCTTAAGTTTAATTTTTTATGTAAGTGTTTTAGCTGAATTAAATCGTACTCCTTTTGATTTTTCTGAAGGGGAGTCTGAATTAATTTCTGGGTATAATATTGAGTATATAAGAGGAAAATTTGCTTTAATTTTTTTAGCAGAGTATAGAAATATTATTTTTTTAATAATAATTTTTATTAAATTAAATTTTTTTTGAAGAGGATTAATAATATATATAGGATGAATATTTATAATATTTTTAGTAATTTTAATTCGAGGGGTTTTACCTCGTTTACGTTATGATAAATTAATATATATAGTTTGATTTAATTTTTTACCAATTTCATTAAATTATTTATTATATATTTTATTAATTAAATATTATTTATTTTAAATTAATAGAAAATTTTCTTTTTTATATTTTCAAAATATATACTTTAAATAAGTTAATTAATTTAATAAAAAATAAATTTATCATAAATTTTATGAATAATTGGATTAATTAAATAGTAAGAAAAATATCTTACTGTTAATAATTGACCAATTAAAATAAAAGGGTTTTCAACTGGTTTTATGCCAATTCATGTTAAAAGAATAATAATATTTAAAAATATTCAAAAGTAAAATTTTCTAATTAAATAGAATTTATTTGATTGAATTTTGTTAAAATTAAAAAATGGTATAATAATTAAAATTAAAATTGATAATAGAAGGGCAATTACTCCTCCTAATTTATTTGGAATTGAGCGAAGAATAGCATATGCAAATAAAAAATATCATTCAGGTTGAATATGGGGGGGGGTTCTTAAGGGGTTAGCTTTATTAAAATTTTCTGGATCTCCTAATAAAAATGGGTTAATTAAAATTATATTAATTAAAATTAAAAAAAATAAATTAAATCCTATTATATCTTTAATAGTAAAGTAATTATGGAATGGAATTTTTAAAATATTTCTATTTGTACCTATTGGATTTGAAGATCCTTTATTATGAAGAAATATTAAGTGAAAAATAACTAGTATTAGTAAAATAAATGGTAAAATAAAATGAAAAGAGTAGAATCGATTTAAGGTTGCGTTATTAATTGAAAATCCTCCTCATAGTCAATTTACTAATAATGTTCCAATGTAAGGAATTGCTGATAATAAATTTGTAATAACTGTTGCTCCTCAGTAAGATATTTGACCTCATGGTAAAACATAACCGATAAAAGCAGTTATTATTAATATTAATAAAATAATAGTTCCAATTAATCATGGGTAAGTGTTGTTATAAGTATTATAGTATAAGTTTCGTCCTGTGTGAAAATAGATACAAAAAAAAAATATTGAAGCTCCATTTATATGAAGATAATGTATAATTCATCCATAATTTACATTATAATTTATATGAATAATTGAATAGAATGCTAAATTAATATTTGGGGAATAATGAAATGATAAGAATAATCCTGTTAAAATTTGTATTATTAAACAGATTCCTAAAATTGATCCAAAATTTCATCATAAATTAATATTAATTGGAGTGGGGAGGGTAATTAATGAATTTTTTAAGATATTTATTAAATTATTTTTAAATAAAAAATTTTTCATTAAATTAGTTTACGTAATGAATAATTTTTTGTTATACATAATAAAGTAATGATGAGTAATCTATATAAAAGATAAATAATTATTAAAATTAATGAAAAATAGATAAATTTATTTATTAAAAATATATTTAGATACTCATTATTAATAATAAAGTTTGTTAAATTAAAATTTATAAATGGTTGAAAATAATTTTTTTTGAAATAAATTAATATTATTATAAATAAAATTATTTTAAATAAAATGTTATTTGAAAGTAGTTTATTAAGGTTAGAAAATTCTCTAATTGTAAATCTATTGAAATATAGAAATAAAATTATTATTCCTCTAATTATAATTAAGAAAATTATAAAAGAAAATCAATTATTTTTAAAAAAATTAATTTCAATTGAAATTAATAGTGTTGTTAAAATAATAATAATATTTAAAATTAGAGGGTTTAAATATTTTAAATTTGTTTCAATTAAATTAATTAATATTAAAAATATTAAGGGAATTATAAATAAATTTAATTTTGAAAAATTTAAAATAATTATAAAGTAAATAAAAATTTTCATTATATAGTTTAATAAAAACATTAATTTTGGGGATTAAAAATATTTTTATTTAAAAAATTATTTTGATTTAGTTATAATTTTTTGTGTATATTTTTAATTTACAAAATTAATGTTTTTATTAAACTATATAACTAATTTTTTTTATTATTTTTATTTTATTTATTCTTTTTTTAAGATATTTTATTTATTTTTATAAACATATATTAATTATATTAATAATAATAGAATTAATTATACTAGTATTATTATTATTATTAGTATATTTTTTATTGATAAAAAGAATATTAATATATTTTTATATTTATATGTTAGTAATTATAGTTTGTGAGGCTATTTTAGGTTTAAGATTAATAGTTTTAATAATCCGTTCTGAGGGGATTGAATTTCTTAATTTAATTAATTTAAATTTATGGTAAGAATTTTAATATTTTTAATTGGTATAATATTAATAAATTTAATATTTTTAAATTATATAGTAATATTTTTTATTCAAAATCTTATATTTATTTTAATATTTTTATTAATATTAATTTTTTTAAATTTAAATTTTTTAAAAAATTGAATTTTTATTTTTTTTGATTATGGGGTTGATAAAATTTCTATATTTATAATTATTTTATCAATTTGAATTTTAGGTTTAATAATTTTATCAATTTTAGATGTATTTTTAATAAATTTTAATTTATTATTAATTCAAAAAATATTATTATTATTTAGATTAATTATATTTTTTTTTTCTTTAGATTTATTAAATTTTTATATTTTTTTTGAAATAAGTTTAATCCCAATTTTAATAATAATTTTAGGGTGGGGTCTTCAACCTGAACGATTACAAGCAGGTATCTATATATTAATATATACAATTTTTGCTTCTTTACCTTTTTTTTTAATTATTTTAAATTTTTTAAATTTATATAATGTAAGGTTTTTTATTTTTAAAGAAAATTTATTTTTAAATAATATTTTAATTTATATTATTTTAAATTTTGTATTTTTTGTAAAGTTACCAATTTATATAGTTCATTTATGACTCCCTAAGGCACATGTTGAAGCCCCAATTTTTGGTTCAATAGTGTTAGCTGGTATTTTATTAAAATTAGGGGGTTATGGATTTATACGAATGATAATAATTTTTTTTTACATATTAAATAATTTTAATTTGATAATAATAATTTATATTTTTTTAGGAAGATTAAATATTAGTTTATTATGTTTACGTCAGATTGATTTAAAAATATTGATTGCTTATTCATCCGTAGTTCATATGGGATTTATAATAGTTGGAATTTTAGGATTATTAAATTTATCTGAAATTTCAGGATTAATTATAATAATTGGGCATGGATTATGTTCCTCAGGATTATTTTGTTTATTAAATTTAAATTATAAACGAATTAATAGACGAAATTTATTATTAAATAAAGGATTAAATCAATATTATTTAAATATAAGAATATGATGATTTTTATTTTGTGTGATAAATATAGCAGCTCCCCCTTCATTAAATTTGATTGCAGAAATTTTTTTAATAAGAATTATATTAAAATATAGAATTATTTTTTTTTTATTAATTTTTCTAGTTTCATTTTTTAGAGGGGTTTATAGAATTTATTTATATTCATATACTCAACATGGTATAAATTATTTTTTTAATCAAAAATTTAATTTTAATTTAATAAGAGAATTTATATTAATAATTTTACATTGAGTACCTATAAATATTTTTATTTTAAATTTAAATTTATTTTATTATAAAGATAGTTTAATTAAAATATTAATTTGTGGAATTAAAGATATAATAATTATTTTTTATAATATTTATTTATTTAAATTTAAGATGATTATTATTATTATTATTTTTTTTTTTTTTTTTTGATATTAAAATTTATTTTTTTAAAATTAATTATTTTTATTGAATTAAATTTAATTAATATAAATTCAATAAATTATTCATTGATATTATATATTGATTATAAATCTTTAATATTTATAATAATTGTTTTATTAATTTCTTCAATAATTGTTTTATATAGGGTAGATTATATATTTATAGATATTTATAAAATTCGTTTTATTTATATTTTAATATTGTTTGTAATTTCAATATTGATAATAATTATTGGTCAAAATTTATTAATAATTTTATTAGGTTGAGATGGATTAGGGTTAATTTCTTATTGTTTAGTTATTTATTATAACAATTGAAGATCTTATAATTCTGGTATAATTACTTTATTAACAAATCGGTTGGGAGATATTGGGTTATTAATTTCAATTGGAATTTTTTGTATTTATGGAGATTGAAGATTTTTAAATTTATTTATAATTATGAATATAAATGAAAATTTATTAATAATAATAATTTTATTAGCGTGTTTAACAAAAAGAGCTCAGATTCCTTTTTCTTCTTGATTACCAATAGCAATAGCAGCACCTACCCCAATTTCTGCTTTGGTTCATTCATCAACTTTAGTAACAGCAGGTGTTTATTTAATATTTCGTATAAGTTTTTTTTTATTTAAAAATAATTTTATTTTAAAAATTATTTTATTTTTAAGTTTAATAACAATATTTTTTTCAGGGTTTATTGCTTGTTTTGAAAATGATTTAAAGAAAATTATTGCTTTATCAACTTTAAGACAGTTAGGATTAATAATAATAAGATTATTAATAAATTTAATTATATTTAGATTTTTTCATTTAATTGTACATGCTATATTTAAATCTTTAATATTTATATGTGCAGGATTAATTTTACATATAATAGGTAATAATCAGGATATTCGAAATTTGGGAGTAATAAATTTTAATTTTTTATTAACATTAATTATATTTTCTTGTGCAAATTTGGCTTTATGTGGGTTTCCTTTTATATCAGGATTTTATTCAAAAGATTTAATTTTAGAATCAATAATTTTTTTTAATTTAAATATTTTTTTAATAATGATTTTTTATGTTTCTATTATATTTACTGTTATTTATTCATTTCGTTTAATTTTTTATATAATTTTAAATTATATAAAATTTTATAATTTTATAATTTTGGAGGATAATAAATTTATAAATTTTTCTATGTTAATTTTATTTAATTTATCAATTTTTGGTGGGAGGATATTTAATTGATTAATAATAAATTCTTTAAATTTATTTTTTTTTAGAATGGAATTTAAATTAATTATTATTTATTTAATTTTTATTTCAATTTTTTTAGGACTTTTTTTAAATTATTTTAATAAATGATTTTTATTTAAAACTTTAAATTTATTTATAAATTCAATGTGAATATTAAATTATTTTTCTAATTTAATAATTAAAATTTTATTTTATTTAAATTTTTTTAATATAAAAATTGAATTTGGGTGAGGGGAAATAAATGTAAATTTTTTAAAGTTAATTTATTTAAGTTTTTTAAAAATTGAAAAGTTAAATTTAATTTTTTTTATTAAAATTTTTTTACTTATGTTATTAATAATTATAATAATTTAATAAATGAATAAATTTAATTTCGACTTAAATAAAGAATTTTAATTCCATTTATAAATTATTTTAAATTATTTTTATATTGAAAATATAATGTTTATTATTAAACTATATAAATAAATTTGAAGTAAAAAAGTTGAATTTCTAATTCATTTAATTAATATTAAATTATTATTACTTTTAGGATAATAATTAAAGTTTATAATATTTATTTTGCATATAAAATTTAATTAAAAAAATTTTATCTTATTTAAAAGAATTTTTCTATATTAATATTTTCATTATTAAATTTTAATTTAAATTATTTAAATAATTGGAATTTTTTTCAATTAAATTATTAACAATAATTTACCTCTTTTTGGTTTCAATTAAAATTTATTCATTTAATTAAATTATTTCATCATTCAATATATAAACCAATTAATAAAATTAAAATAATTATAATAAAAGTAGTTATTCAGAAGTTAATAAATCTAAATATTAATTTTTGGATTAAAGGAAGGATTAGTGCAATTTCAATATCAAAAATTAGAAATAGGATTGAAATGTAATAAAATTGAATTGAAAATGGTAAATTGAATTTATTTAATATATTAAATCCACATTCAATTCTGGAATTTTTTTTTCGAATTGAAAATAATTTTTTATAAAAAATTAAATTTAAAATAATTAATAATGTTATAAGAATATTAATAATAATAAAAATTATAATTATTAAATAAATTAATTATATTAATTTAATTAAATTTTTTAATTGGAAGTTAAATATATTTTTTATATTATATAATTATATTAAAATGTTCATCAATAAATAAATAAAAATAAAAATAATCATACTACATCAACGAAATGTCAATATCATGCTCTTATTTCAAATCTTGAATGATGGATGTTTGATAAATGATTAATTATTAATCGTAAGTAAGTTGTTAAAATAAAAATTGTTCCAATAATTACATGAATACCATGAAATCCTGTTATTATAAAAAATGTAGTTCCATAATTTCTATTATTGATAGTGAATGGGATTATAATATATTCATATATTTGACATATAGTAAAAATAATTCCAAATAAAATTGTAATAAATATTATTAAATTTGATATAAATATATTTTTTTTTAAAATTGAATAATGAGCTATAGATAAAAATATTCCTGATCTAACTAAAATAATTGTATTTAATAAAGGTAGTTCATAAGGATTAATTAAATTTTTTAATATAAATGGGGGTCAGGTTATTCCAATTTCTATTGATGGTGATAAAAATATGTGAAAGTAAGATCAAAAGAATGAAAAAAAAAAAAAAATTTCTGAAGTAATAAATAAAATTATACTTATATATAATCCATTAATAACATTTATTGAATGAAATCCTTGATGAGTTCTTTCTCGAATAATATCTTTTCATCAATATATTGAACAAATGGTTAAAGATAATAATCTTAATTCAAATAAGGTTTTTATATTAAAATTAAATATTTTAATAATTCCTATTATTAAAAATCATAAGTTTAATGAAATTATTAATGGTCATGGTCTAAAAGTAACTAAATGATAAGGTTGAAAAATAAAATTTTTCATTAAATTTCAATTTCTTGTGAATATAATCTTAAAAGAGTTATAAAAACATAGGCTTGAATAATGGATACTGATAATTCTAGAATTATTAAAAGTATTTGAGTAATAATTAATAAAATTATAAATAAAATTATTAATTTATTTGCTATTCTTCTTATTAATGTCAATAATAGGTGTCCTGCAATTATATTTGCTGTTAATCGGATTCTTAGGGTTCCTGGTCGGATAATATTTCTAATAAATTCAATTAAAACTATGAAAGGTATTAAAATAGGGGGGGTTCCAATAGGAACTTGATGAATTAATATATTATTATTATTAAATATTCATCCTAAAATTATAAATATTGATCAAAATGGAAGTGCCAATCTTAAATTTATTGATATATGACTACTTCTTGAAAAAATATAAGAAAATAATCCTATTAAATTTAAAATTATAAATATTATAAATACTGAAATAAAATTAATTTTATAAATTTTTTTTTTTATAATAATATTTAATTCTCTGTTAATAATTATTATAATAAAATTTATTAATATATTTCATCGATTTAAAATTATTCAATAATTATTATAAATAAAAAGATATGAAAATAAAATTATTAATCAATTTAATCTATTTCAAAATGAAGTTATGGGATCAAATGTGTTAAATAGATTTATCAATTTAAATTAAAATTGTAATAAAAATTTATATATTTAAATTTAAATGATCATGGGAATCATTGAAAATAAATAAATATTATAGTAAGTAAATAATTTCTTAAGAAAAAAATTATTAAAATTAATCATATTGAAGGTCTTATTTGTGGAATTTATTAAGAATAAATTTAATTATTATTAATTGGTTTAAGAGACCATTACTTTAAATAAGTTACTTAATAAAATTATTTTTAAAATAATTTTAATTTGACAAATTAATGTTATAAAATTTAACTAAATTTAAAAAAATTTTTAATTCAATTATTAAATTTATTTACTGATAATGATTCAATTACAATAGGTATAAATCTATGATTTGTTCCACAAATTTCTGAACATTGTCCATAATAAATTCCTGGATTTCTGATAAAGGATGATCTTTGATTAATTCGTCCTGGAATTGAATCTATTTTAAATCCTAAAGAAGGAATTGTGAATGAATGAATTACATCATTTGCTGTAGTTAAAATTCGATATTTAATTTGTGTAGGAAGGATTAATCGATTATCTACATCTAAAAGTCGAAATTCATTTAATTTTAATTCTTTTGAATTAATTATGTATGAATCAAAATGAATATCTTTAAATTGAGGGTATTCATAGGTTCAATATCATTGGTTTCCAATTCTTTTAATTGTTAATAAAGGATTTTTTAATTCTTCTGTAAGATATAAAATTTTAATTGATGGGATAATTAAAAATAATAAAATAAATAATGGGAATAAAGTTCAAATTGTTTCAATTATTTGATGATTAATAATAATATTTGAGTAAAATTTATTTAATAATAAGAAAATTATTAAATATAAAATAAATCTAAGAATGAAAATAATAAAAAATATAATAAATTCATGAAAAAAGTATATATGATGTATTAAAGGGGATATTGAATCTTGAAAATTTATATTTATTCATGTTATTATACCTAAAAAAAATATTTTTATTTTATTTATAAAGTTTAAATTTATTACAATTAAATCTGTCATTTTAGGATTTGTTTAAAAATAGTATAGATAATTCGTCAAATGAATGATTAGATGGAGGGTAAAGATGATTTCATTCATTATTTGTTGATATAAAAAAATAATTTGTTAAAAATCGTTTTATTATTATTCTATCTAAAATAATTATTATAAATATAATTAATGAAATAATTGAAATTATTGATCCAATTGAAGAAAATGAATTTCATATTAAATAAAAATCTGGATAATCTGAATATCGTCGAGGTATACCTGATAAACCTAGAAAATGTTGGGGAAAGAATGTTAGATTTACTCCAATAAATATTATGAAAAATTGAATTTTTAGTCATAATGGATTTATTGTAAATCCTGTTAATATGGGGTATCAATTTACAAATCCACCAATAATTGAAAATACAGCTCCTATTGATAAAACATAATGAAAGTGTGCAACTACATAATATGTGTCATGTAAAATAATATCAATAGAAGAATTTGATAAAATAATTCCAGTTAAACCACCTAAAGTAAATAGAAAAATAAATCCATAAATTCATAGTATTGTTGGTGTTAATTTAATTTTTATTCCATTAATTGTTGCTAATCAACTAAAAATTTTAATTCCAGTAGGAATAGCAATAATTATAGTAGCTGATGTAAAATAAGCTCGGGTATCAATATCTATTCCAATAGTAAATATATGATGAGCTCAAACAATAAATCCTAAAAATCCAATTGATATTATAGCATAAATTATTCCTAGAATTCCAAAGGTTTCTTTTTTTCCTCTTTCTATACAAATTATTTGAGAAATAATTCCAAATCCTGGTAAAATTAAAATATAAACTTCTGGATGACCAAAAAATCAAAATAAATGTTGATATAAAATTGGGTCTCCTCCTCCATTTGGATTAAAAAAGGATGTATTTATATTTCGATCAGTTAATAATATTGTAATTCCTCCTGCTAAAACAGGTAGGGATAAAAGTAATAAAATTGTTGTAATAAAAATTGATCAACAAAATAATGATAAATTATTTATTTTAAATTTATTTGTTTTTATATTAATAATTGTGCATATAAAATTAATTGATCCTAAGATTGATGAAATTCCTGCTATATGTAAAGAAAAAATTGATAGATCAATAGAAGAATTTAATTGTGTTGAAAGTGGTGGATAAATTGTTCATCCTGTTCCTGTTCCTATTCCAAATAAATTTCTAAAAATTAATAGTATTATTGATGGAGGTAATAATCAAAATCTTATATTATTTAATCGTGGGAATGCTATATCTGGGGAATTAATTATTAATGGGATTAATCAATTTCCAAATCCTCCTAATATAATTGGTATAACTATAAAAAAAATTATAATTAAAGCATGAGAGGTAACAATAGAATTGTAAATTTGATCGTTACCAATTAATATTCCTGGGATTCTTAATTCTATTCGAATTAATAATCTTAAAGAAGATCCTATTATTCCTGATCAAATTCCTAATAAAAAATATAATGTTCCAATAGATTTATGGTTTGTTGAATAAAATCATTTTATAATTAAAACTTAAATATTTATTTATATAATTTTAATTTTGAAGATTAATAGTTTTTTAACTTAAAGTTTTAATTTATTAAATTATTAATAATTAATATTCATATTGATAAAAAAATTATAAAATTAGTTATTAAAATTATTTTTATATAAAATAATTTTATTTTTTTTATTTTATTAAAATATATTAAGAATGGGATAATTAAATATATATAGTAAAATAAAGTGATAGTTGAAAGTATTATTATTAATAAAAAAGTATATATTAAAAATATATTTATTTTAATAATAATGTTTGATATTCATTTAATTAAAAATCCTATAAATGGTGGAATTCTTCCTAAGGATAATAAATTTATTGAAAAAAATATTTTTATAAAAATATTAATTTTATTAAAAAATAAGTCTTGAATTAAATTTATTTTAAAAATGTAAAAAAATATTATTATAGAAAAATTAATAATTGTATAAATAAAAAAATAAATAAATAATATTTTTTCAAAATTATTTATAATTAATAGTATTCATCTAATGTGATTTATTGATGAAAATGTAAAAATTGATTTTAATAAAATTTGGTTAATTCCATTGATAGTTCTTATAAATGAATTAATTAAAATTATTAAAAGTAAAAAATTATTTTTTATTATTAAATTTATTATAATTATTAGAGGGATTAATTTTTGTAAATTTGATATAATAAAACAATTTTTTCAATTAATATTATTTATGATTTTTAAATATCATGAATAAAATGGGAATAATCCTAATTTTATTAATATTGCTATAAGTATTAATAAATTAAATAAATTTATAAAATTATTGGTTTTTAGTGTAATTATTAATCTAGAAAAAATAAAAATTATTGTTCTAAAACATTGAATTAAAAAATATTGAATTATTTGATTAATAGAAATTTTAATAAATTTTTTATTTAAAATTAAAGGTATAAATGAATATAAATTTAATTCTATTATAAATCAAATAATTATTCAATTTTTTGTGGAAAAAGAAATAATAATTGATAAAATTAATAATCAAATATTTAAAATTTTTATAATATATTTTAATTTTGAAAATATTTTTAAATTTGCAATTTAATATTTTAATTTAAATTATAAAATTTATTTAGTAAAAAAATATTTTATATTTTTAAATAAATTTACAATTTATTACTTAAATCAGACATTTTACTATAATTTTTTAAAAAATTTTAAAATATATTATAAAAATATAAATATATAAAAATTTAATTAATATTTAATAATTAATATTTAAAATACATTATAAATATATAAAATTTAATTAATGTAAAATAATTATTATTATTAAAAATATTA
>JABFOZ010000032.1:0-14660 GCA_022817625.1 Calliscelio sp. ZL-2020 | reverse complement strand
TTGTTATAACCAAGTATAATTCTTCAGATGATTATTCTCTATATTATTATTTCTCATAATTAACCAATTATATACGATTATAATTATGGTTATAACAAGTACAATTTATTCGATGATTATTTATTATATTATTATATCTTATAATTAACAAGTTATATTTAAGTATAATTGTGATTATAACAAGTACAATTGATTCGATGATTATTTATTATATTATTATATCTTATAATTAACAAGTTATATGTGATTATAATTGTGATTATAACAAGCATAATTGATTCAATGCTTATTTATTATATTACTATATCCTATAATGAACCAGTTAAATACGATTATAGTTTGATTAGAACAAATATAATTTCTACTCATTATTATTAATCCATATATAGTTGTAATTGACATTGTATTAAGTATAATTCTTTTATGATTATTCATTCCGTTATTACTTCTTATTACTACCGGGTTATACGCGGCTAAAGTTACTGCGTAGTATTATTTAAAATATATATATATTTCCTTATTGCTTATTAATATGTATTGACGCTACTTATTAACATAACTATAAAAGTATAATTGTCATTAAAATACAGTATCTATTTATTCAAATTTGAGAGAATTTGATGGTCAATATCTGAGACATGGTCAGTCCGCGAGGGCTGCTACGCGCCCTTCTCTTTTCTTTCTCTCGCCGTAGCGAATCGTTCATGCGTATCGCTCGCGAGCCGCGCTTATACGCCGTGCGTTCGAACTCGCGTATCGCTTGAATATGTTAAGTTTTCATTATGATTTCTTAATTTTATTCTACAACTAATAATGTTATATATATATTAAGTAATATAAATAATTTTATAATTATTTACTTGCATTTTCACTTATAATTATTATCTTATATTAATTATTATTATATTATTATTAATATAAAAACATAGGTGCATAGCATCCTATTACATCTCCCGCTTTTTAGTCGCATTGTCTACTTAAAATGACAATGGACTCAATACTTATTATAATACCTTAATATTCTAACGGTACATACTATAGGTCGGCGCAAGTCGAAATATTCGACACCAAGGAAAGAGAGATTGTTACGAGTTCCGGAATTTGACAACTACCTCGTTCATCGGCATTTCCCGAATTTTGACCAGTACATTGGTGTCTTTTAGTTAAGTGTCACTCGTTCCTTCGTGCTACGTTACAGTGAAAGTGAATGTTCTTTTACTGTGCAATATGGTGTTTAAAACAAAATACAGGTAATACTTATTTATCATTAATAGTTATAATTGTTAAAGATATATACTTATGTCATATTAAACTAGTTACTATTTATTCTTATTACTTATTATTTTTCTTAATTAACTCAATGATTAACTTCTATTCTTATTTGATATAACTTTCTTTCTTTTGATTATTTTGTTATTACTTGTATTTTTAACAAAATGTTTCTTCTCTACTTATATCTTAATAATTCCTGACTTAATTTTATGTCTTTTACTTAATATAATGTTATTGTATACCTATAATATGTTCTATGTTTTTATCTTAACTTGTTATTTTATGCGTTTTATATTTAATTCTTATTTATGTTTTAATTTATACCTAAATTTCTTATACTTATGTTTTAATTATTATTATATTCTATTTTTCTTAATTGTATTATTTGATTTTTTTTTATATATTTATATCTTATTCTTAACGTATGTTTTACTTATTATTATATTCTATTTTTCTTATTTGTATTACTTGATTTTTTTTATATATTTTTACTTAACAATATACTTATTTCTATGTTATATAAGGATTATTGTAATAACTTCGATTAGAAAGAGAAAGTCTTCTATTTATTGTAATTATAACATTCAAGGGACATTATGTTGTTACATTATCAATATTGTATGTGTATGCCAATTATTATTCTTCTGATAAGAACCGTCTTCCATAGCAGAATATGCAACTTGATGTTGAGGAGTAGTGGAATAACTGCCGTCTACAGAGTACACATTTCCTCAGCCGTGGGCTATACGGGAAACGAGAGGTGCGATGCACTCTTGGAGTTAAGAGATGGACGTCTTGGCGAGCGTAGTGGCAACACCTCTGGCAGAAGGCGAATTGACCCAAATCCACATAGACTATTGGTCGCAACTGTAAGATGCAGTACTCAGCTGTATCATGGTAGCTGTCAAGATCGGGCTCGGTTGGGGCTTCCGATGACTCCGAATCTGCTCGGTTGCGTCTTCCATCTCGCACACCCGTCCGGCTAGGCTGGTCAGTGTTCGCCTCCGATTCCATGTCGGAACGCTCAGAAGAAGTCTCTCGGTTGGCAGCCATTGATGATGAATTTCCAAGGGTTCAAGTATTCTTGGTCAACGGTTTTGTACTGATGACTGTCTCAATTTTCCTCACATTTTTATACTCCTTATTTTCAATTAGCATACACAGAGAAAAAGGGGGAAAAATCTAATATTCCAAAAGATGTTCTCTTTCTACTCAATTCCTTGGACTAATCGACATTAAATTTCGCATTATTAATTTTATGGTTCCATTGATCGATATCAGTTTTATGACTTTCAGCTTAATTTCCTAATTCTATATTTCTTATAACTTAGCGAACTTATCCTTGCGAGGTTTTATTTCTATGTTCTTATTATCTAATTTATATTTATTTTCTAAAGTTCAAGGTTTCATTCTGAATTTACATCAGTTTGATATTTTAGAAAATTTTATCGGCATTTATATTATCTAATTTACCTTATATGTTTTTTCTTTTTATTACTATATAATAACTTATGCATTAGCTAAGTATTAAATCTATCATTATCATATTATTTCGTATTTCTAAGAACTTACGTGTTTCCAGGTGATTTAATTACACGTACGTGCTGTGCGCATTGAAGTTTACATCGTCGTTACTGGAGTTACCGTTGTTGCTGCCGTCGTTGTTGCTGCGATTGTTGCGGTTTCTGTTGCTGCTGCTATGCCGGTTGTTACTGTTGCTGCTGCTGTTTCTGGTGTTGGTGCGATGATGATCAATCTCGTTCAACGTTGGGGCAACGGGTAAGATTCGAGGGTGGGGCGAAACATTGCGTTGTTGGTGATCCTCAGCGTTCGTGGTTACTCTTGGATAAATTATATTTACGTCTTCTACAGGTGTATCGTTGTCGATTATCACTACTCTTGTCTGATTGGGCAAGAAGTATGACTCTTGTTGTCTGGTTTCTTTGTGGTCTCCGTTGTTTTCTGAAGATTTTTCCTTAAGTTTTTGAGTATCATTTGGGTCATTTGGTGGGCGTCGACCCAAGTGTAGCAATAGATTTGTTACTGAATCCCAGATGGCTCCAATTAAATACACGGACCATCCATATACTGTGTGCAGAGCGATACCGTGTATGACAGTGTCAATTAACAGTTTTATTCCTCTCACTAGCATAAATATTCCGAGTACTCCGGCGCTGTATGTGCCAAAGTTGATGAAACCTGACCATAACTTATTCCAGGCGTTGTGGGCCATCCTTTCGAACGTTTCCTCATCTATCAGGTGATGTAGAGAAATTCCTTGCATCTTTGTCTGGTGTCCGGATACTCCTCGGGCCATGGTGTTTAGGATTGACTCCTTCTCCATTGGGAATAGAATCCGGTCTCGAAGATTGTCTAGGTCCTGGGGTGTATAAATGCCGCTGATTGCTAGATTCCCGGGACTCTCGTACTTCCAGTTGTGGTGAGTCATTGGTTTCAGGATTTCTGGCGACACTACTCCTATTGGTTTTGGCAAGAGTTTGTACCAGGATTCCGCCAATCGGTACATCTGAGGGATTATCGGGTTGCATGCAGTCTGGGTTCCAGTCTTCCTCAAGATGTGGGTCCTAGGTGATAAGAAGTAACTCTCGTTCCCTTTTGCCACTGGTAATTCTAGATAACATTCTGTAACATGACTAAGCATAACTTCCACGGGGATACATTTTATAAGATGTACAACTTCGCCTGCAACGACCGACATGTAACCGGGTCCTCGCATAATATTATAGGCGAATTCATCTGGGGAAGTCGTCGCTAGTGTAAGTGCATTTTGCAATACTTGTTTCTCGAGTTCACACCGTTGTTCGAGAACATCTATGTATAATTTCGTTAATTGTCTCTCAACATGATAATTAATATATACGAATTTAGTATTAATGTATGTAAAAACATCTATGTCCTCTTTACTGATTGCTTTGAGTTGAAATTTCGTATCATTAATATTTTTGATTTCACCAATGAACAGTTTGGGGTGTTCTGTGCGAAAAGCTTCGTGTCCGCAAATCTCAACTTTTTCACTTCGAGTTAGGGCAAATGCTGCGTCTTCATCTTGTATTACGTACATCACTTGATCGAATTCGTGACTGGCGTCTATAACCTTTGTACCCTTTTTCTTCATTACAGTGCCATAATTGTTGTTTGAGCATGGACCTTTGGGAAGTTGATCCCAAAATGTGTATCCTAATACTGGATCTAAACAATTTCCAGTTTTGAGTGCACATTGTACACCTGAGTTTAATATTATTACATTATTTTTTAATTTCACGGGTGCATAATAGTCTAATAGTTCAATTCTCAAGTTTGCTTCAACGAACACCGCGTCCCAACTACCATAACTATCGGAGTACGATGATCCAGAACAGGCGCCATTGTTATACAATTGTCCGGCTAACATTATTGATCTATAAGTAGTTCTGTTTGCTTTTACTTGATTCAAGATATGTCCATTTAACGTTGTACCCTCGTGATCGTGTAGGGCTTGGCATTGTTCTCGATTTATTGGCATAACGTATTCCTTCCTACCACCAGCTACTGCTGATATGTGGCTATGCATACCACAGTAATGTATTGTTCGATCAACTATGACTTTGCAATGAATTACATGAGCTGAGTCGTATTCTGATAATTGAATTAATTGTACCATAACAGGTTCAGATTTGGTCTTTGGTACTATGTTCCCACATTCTCCTACTTCGATCAGACTAAGATGTGTGACATTCAGTCTTTCACCGCTACAATCGTATCCAATTATAGCAGATGCAGGTGCTATAGTTAGAACTAGCAACATAAGTATCAAAGATGCGATTGTTTCCTTATCAACGAGTCTACCAGTATTTCGCGTATGACGATTTGTAGTTTGATGTGTAGTTGGATGATTTGAAGTATTTCTTTGATTATGATAAAAATCTGGTCGTGTCTGGAGTCGGTTTCGTGTATGTTGTGTGTTCATTCCCTGTGAACGATATGATGCTCGTAGGTGATGTAATTTGCGTGGAGTATAACGTGGTGGTGCAGTTGTATTCAAAGGATAGTCATGTGTTTTTACCCTTGGTGGTTTAGGTGGGGCAGATGATGATGGATTATTGAAGCTTCGTAGATGATAATTGTTTTTATTTCTTTTTCCGTAACTAGATTCATTTCCCTTAGCAACTGGTTCGTTAGCGATTGGTTCTGAAACTGGATACCATGTGTCCGTATCGACGTCAAATTTGACCTTCCACAAATTCGCTGGTCGTGTTGTTTTGTCTTCAATGGGTTCAGGCGTTGGAGGTGGTGCTGGCGGTGGCGATGTAGATGATTTTGAATAATTTTCCTTACAGTATTCTAACGTCATTGTAGGTATTTTATTTTCATAAATTGGTGGCTCAGGATTTTCAATCCATGCGTTATCATCGATATTCACGTTATCAATTTCAAGTGCAGTATAAAAGTTTGGCGTGGTTTTATAGCGATTATGTGCTGTTACGCCGCTGCTTGTGGACGGTTCATCAATAGCGGTGACGAACGATTCTTCTGTACCATTTTCACTTTTTCCTTTATCTATTTTTGCCTCGTGTTTTCGGCCTTGTTCTCGTAAATGCGCTTCATATATAGCTTGATGTTTTTCCGCTTTGCTCTTGTTTCCGTGAGAATGCAAAAGACCCCATCGACTTAATTTTTGGTCGAGTTTGGTCATGTAAAACTCTTCAGCTGGCAGATATTTTCCTTCCATGGTAATCTAGAAAGTATGAATTGAATTATGCTTCCCTGGTTATATATGAATGCCTAAGGCGATCTGCTGAGATAGTTTTTATTTTGTCTTTTATACGAATTTTAATATTTTTCTGACTTATAACTTCTATTACTTTATATGGACCTTTATAATGGTTACCGAATTTCCCAGTTTTAGTTTCATTCAGTAAAAATACATACTCTCCAGGGTAAAAGACTTTAGGTTTAATCTTTTTGTCATAATAAGCTTTGTTTTTTTCTTTAGTTTTAATCAAGTTTTGTCGGCTTAATTGTCGCAAGTTATATAAACGACTTACTAGTTCAATAAGGTAACTATCATATGTTTCGGGTTTTTCGTAATCAGCCAGAGGTTGACTCGATGGTAATGTAGCAGTTTTACCGAACACTAACTCAAAGGGCGCTCGCTTTGTTGACTCGTGAATCGAACAGTTATATGAAAACATTGCTAGTTCTATCCATTCATCCCAGTCTTTGTCATCGTTGACATATTGTGTTAAATATTGTGCCAGGGTTATGTGACTACGTTCTAACGAACCATTACTCTGGGGATGAAAGCTGCTCGTTTTTAACTGTTGAATCTTCAATTTTTTTGCTAATATTTTCATCAAATTGCTAAGAAAGTTCCTGCCTTGGTCTGTAAGTATTATTTTTGGACTGCCATAGATGCATATGAATCTTTTTACAAATGCTTCTGCGGTAGAAGCGGCTGTTGCATCCTTTAAGGGGACTGCTACACAATATTTAGTTAATAAACATTGTAAGGTTAGTATGAAACGACTACCATTATCTGTTTCCTTTAGCGGCCCTACTATATCTAATGCGATTTTCTCGAATGCTGTTCCCGGTGTATCGGTTATTTCCATGGGTTGTTTAGTCTTTACTCTAACTAATTTCTTCAATTGGCATTGTAGACATTGTTGAATATAATTCTGTACGTCTAGCTTTTGATGTTCCCAGTAATAATTTTGTCGTATCATTTTGTATGTTTTAGTCATTCCTTTGTGGCCACACATAGCTGATTCATGAATTTCTTTAATTATATCATATTGTAAATGTCTGGGTGGTAGTTGAACTACTCCTTGGCATAAGGTGATTTTGGATTCTACTCGAGTTGATAATGTTTTAATTTTTCCATATATTCTTTTCCATGTTATTCCATTTATTTCTTTAACTATTGGCATACTGAAAGATTCTATTTGCATTTTATTTATAGTTGAAAATAATTTATTTAAACATGAAGTGATTATTTCCCATGCCCTTTCTGTATTGTAATTCTCATCAATTTTATTATCACTCGTAACGACCATTAAGAAATGTTTGGTCTTGTTTATCTCTGAAATGACTATAGTGCCTGTTTTTTCATTATTAATTTTAGGGATTTGAATTTTCTTTGATAATATCTGTGTTTGTGAATCTAATATGATACCTTCTGAACTAATAAAATAAGCTAGGTGGTCTGGTCTTAGTATCAATGGGTCTCTTGACTCTATTAAGTTATTACCACAAACTATTTTTTCTATTTCAAAATCGTCTTCCTGATCGTCCGTTTTGTTTGGGTCGAGTTCGTTCGTTTGTTCTAACTTGTCCATATTTCCGAATGTTTCTTCAGTTTCGTCTAATTTTTCTTCCAATTTTGATGAATTTTGTTTATCATCATCGCTATGTTCTGGTATTTCTTGTTCGTCTGTACTCTGTTGATCAGTGATCTTTTCTGGTTCAAATGTTTGGTTCTGGTTCAAGTTGTTTTGTATATTATTAGCGTCACTATTTGTATGTTTCTGTAAACGTCGTGCGGTTTGTTTCTCTAATTTACGTTGCTGTTTCTGTTCTAATTTAGCATAATACTGTTTTCCTACTTCAGTTAAAGTTTTTTGTCTTTGTGATTTTCTCATTTCTGTCAATGTGTTTTGTCTGTCTGACCTCCTGATTTCTAAAATTTTTACATAAGCTATAGTTTCTGGTTCTGGTGGATTTCGTGAAAGTGCGTCAGCATTTACGTTCATTTTACCTGCTTTGTATACTACGTCAAAATCATATTCCTCTAACTTTAATTTCCATCTAGCTAGTCTGCTCGTCGGATCTTTTGTCGTTCTCATCCATACCAAAGGTTTATGATCTGTCACGATGGTAAATTGTCTACCATATACATAGGGTCTAAATTTTGAAACACAATATAAAATCGCTAGCGCTTCCTTCTCGTATGTAGAATATTTTTGCTCAGTATCGTTTAGAGTTCGTGATAAATACGCTATGGGTTTATCTTTTCCGATAGTTCCTTGACTTAGTATTCCACCTATAGCTGTACCTGATGCGTCTGTAGTGATTATAAAGGGTTTATCAAAATCGGGATATTGCAAAACTGGTTCTTCACATAATTTTGTTTTTATAATATCAAATGATTCTTGTTGTTCAGAAGTCCAATTAAAGGGTTCATCCTTGTGAGTTAATTTTGTGAGTGGTCGTGTGATGTGTGAATATTTATCTATGAATCTTTTATAATACCCTGCTAATCCTAAAAACTGTTGTATATTAACTAATTTCTTCGGCGTTGGAAACTTGGAAACAGCTTCAACTTTTTTGGGGTCGGGACGTACTCCGTCTTGGCTAATAATGTGACCAAGATATGTAACTTCTTTTCGTAAAAATTCACATTTATCTGGTTGTAATTTCAAATTGGCCTTGCGTAATCTGTCAGCCATTTTCAAATATTTCTTACGATGTTCGTCTAATGATCTTGCGTAAATGACTAAGTCATCTAAATATGTGAACATTTCCTGCGTATTTAATCCTGTCAAAACAATGTCCATTAAACGTTGGAAAGTCCCTGGAGCATTTCGTAATCCAAAAGGCATACGTACAAATTCATAATGACCATGGGGTGTAGAGAAAGCTGTTTTATGTGCATCCTGTGGGTCCATTTTTACCTGATGGAAACCAGATTTTAAATCGAATACGGAAAAATACTGTGCATTTCCGAGCTGATCTAATATATCTATTATATTTGGCAAGGGATAACTGTCTCTGACCGTTACTTCGTTTAGTGATCTAAAATCTAAGACCATTCTCCATTGTTTATTACCCTGTGAATCTGGTTTTTTGGGTACAATCCATACTGGTGTGCTATATGGGGAAACAGAATCCTTAATTATTCCTGAATTTAACAATTCTCCGACTTGTTTCTGAATTTCTTCTTTTAATGCAGGCGGATATCGATATTGTTTGACGTGAATAGGCTTATCATTTGTGGTAGTTATTTTATGTGTTAATACTGGCGTTGCTGATAAAAGTTCTCCGTTTAAATGAAAAAGATCTTGTGTTTGTGCAACCAAATATTCTACTTCCATTTTCTCTTCATCATTCATATGATCTAAATGTAATAACTTAATTAATCGCTCTAATCTTTCAGGTTCCGATATCTTGGACTGGATAGGAGGAGACTCTCTTCCCTCTCCTTCGTGTACGTCCGGAGGTGGGGCCGTATTTGGGCGTGCCATATCTGCGATGGACTTCCCACCGTAAGGGGTCCCTTCTCTGTGGAGAGACTGCTGGATTTGTAATACCACATGGTTTTTATTATTTTTGATATTATTCTTAATATGTATTCGTCGTCGACGTTTGGCCATTCTGTGTTTCACAAATAAACTTGATTGGTCTGAAGCAATAGTGCAAATTTTTGATGTTTTTACCCGGGTTTTATTTACACTAGGAATCTTCCCTTTCAAATCATTCGTGTTCTCTTCTAATACCTTAAAATCCTCGATTTCATCTAAAACATGTGTCGGAACCGTAATCTTAACTTCTCTTTCTGTTGAATTAATGATAGGTAAATATGCTTTACCATTTATGTTTTTTACAAATGCATTACCATAAAATACTCCTGGAGCGATTTCTTGCCTTGCTAAATAACCTTCTTTAACTTCATTCTGAATATTAACATAAGCTACTTGACGTGTTCTTGGTTCAATCTTAATGGTTTTATTTTTATTAAAATTATATTTTTGTTCTTGTATAATTAAACAATTCTCTTCATAGTTTATTTGAGCGTTGTTCCTCTTCAGAAATTCAGAGCCTATTATACCATCCTGCAATATTGGAAAATCGTTAGGTACAATATGTATGTCAGTATCACATCCTAATATATTAACTTCAATTTTTCCTAAGGTGTCAACGTTTCCTTCCGTAATTCCACTGAGTCTTAGTTTATCCCGTTTGTTAATTTCGTAATCATTGCCTACTATCTTTTGTTTTACCAAGTTTGGGGAAGCTCCTGTGTCAACTAAAAAAGTTGATGGATTTTTAAAAACAAATGTAATCGTTGGGGAGCTGTCGTGATGAATAGCACGAATTTCTATGATCGGTATATCATTTATTGTATTGGAATTATTACCCTCACTGGTGCTGCTTTTCCCTCTCCCACTGTAGGCGAAGGGAGAGGCTGGGCGTTTCCCGCCTCAATTGCCAATTGTTCTGTCTTTGTCTTATCCGGTGTACATTGTGAAGCTATGTGTCCGAATTTGTAACATAACTGACACTTGGCTTGTTCACTTTGGGAACAATTTCTAGCATAGTGTCCCATTTGTTGGCATCTATAACATTTTACAGAACTGGTGTTTGCATGTACCTTCAGTTGTTGTTTGCCGCATTTCCGCGCATCATGTCCAATTTGGTTACATAGTTGGCATTTAGTTTGTCTTCCACAGTTCTTAGCATCATGTCCATGTTTATTGCATAATTGACACTTTAACCCAGCGTTGCTGAGTAACGGACATTTATTAATCTCATGTCCAGATTTCTTACAATATTTACAAGTAAGATTATTGGTACAATCTTTAGCAATATGTTGGTCAGAATTACACAATTGACAGATCGATTTGGCCACATTTACTTTCCTGGATTTCAAGCGACAATCGTCAGTCTTATGATTTGTTCTCTTACATATTTGGCAGAATTTAGACTCGATCGTAATGGGTTTTTGTGATAGTCTCAATGAAGCTTGATCTCTCAACAATCTCTCTGTATCCAAGGCTTCTACGACTGCTCTGTCTAAACAGCTAGTTTCTTTAATTCGTGCACTTATCTCACTTCGCAACCCAACCAAGAATGCGTGCATTACTTGCGCCTTGAATTCAGCTAATCTGTCAGGTGTACATAATCCTCTATTCTGTGCTTTATGAGTTTCTATAATCGTGTTCTGCATTTCGCGAATGCGACTTACGTATGATGGAACATTTTCGTCGTATAATTGATACAATTTACCGAGTTCTTTGATTAATTCAGGGACCGTGGGAGGTCGGTATAATTCCTGTAAGTGGTTCAAGAGTTCTTGCACAGTTTGAAAAGCTTGACCGCGGGTGAGCGATCTCGCGCCGTCAACCAACTTCATACAAATGAGTTTTACCAAGCTGAACTCTGCGTTCGGTGGAAGCATATTTTTTGCATCTATACATCCTGCTGCAAAATCGCGAAAAGTAGCGTGAACGGATGTACCTGAAAATTTCGGTACTACCTCAATGGCATCCCGTAACTTAACAGAATAATCCGCCATTGGTGTTTCCATTCGATTTCTATGATCTGCAATATTGTGATTTGTTTCAAAATTTAAAGGCTTTTGCGTACTTGTTGGAAATAGTTCTTGCGTTCTTTCTATAGGCTTAGTCTTGAAATAGTTCGGAATTGGAGTCGCAATATTTTTCACTGCAGATAAAGCGGACGCTGCATTTGGATCAAACGGTTCCCAATTGTTATGTACTTGATCAATGTTACCTTGATTTTGTGAGTATTCAGAATTAGTAATTAAAGTATTTTCTGGAGTAAAATATAATGTTTCCGACAACGGATTTTTTGAAAATCTGACTTTATTTTTAGAGTGCTTAAAGGAATATGAGTCGTCTTTAATCGAAATATCTGATATTATCTTCGGTTTTGTAACAAATGGAGTGGATTGATTTGGCAATAAAGAGTTTCTCTCTTGTCCTCTACGTATATCTTCTATATCTCGTTGAATATGATCTTCCGTTTCAAAATCGGTATCAGAGTCTTGTTTTTCGAGAATTTTAGTTTTCCTGATTGCTCCGGTGCTTCGACGCGGAGTTTGATTATTAAAATTGCTGTTAATTAATGATAAATCAGCGGGTTTTAATATTTCAACGGGAGGTCGTTGAATAGATGATTTAAGATCGCTTTGATTTATTAATTTCTGAGTATTTGTTACTGATTGTATTAATTTTTCCTCTGGTTTTATATTAATTTGTTTGTTTAATCCAGACTCATTGTTTA
The DNA here is from genome assembly GCA_022817625.1 of Calliscelio sp. ZL-2020. Lineage (NCBI taxonomy): Eukaryota > Metazoa > Arthropoda > Insecta > Hymenoptera > Scelionidae > Calliscelio > Calliscelio sp. ZL-2020. The sequence goes on along the minus strand of JABFOZ010000032.1, from coordinate 2,363 downwards.
CAGATTTTTCCTGATTTCCAACTGATATTAATTGAGACGTACTTATTTTATTACTTCCTTTGACAGTTAGAGTTTCGTTGTTAGAGTCTGAACTCTCATTTGATGCTAACTCATCATTTTCCTCTCTTTCTGATTCTTGCGAATTAACTGTACTCGTATTGTCTGGCGATGATGTTAATATTCTCTCATTTGATTCATTTGTATTTTGGCCAGGAGGTACATTTCCTGAATTTACTTGCTCGTTTAGAGGATTACTGTCATTTTGCGGATTCGGAATATGGTATCTTTCACCAGTGGTAGTTGTTATTACAAGTGGCTGTCTCTGATTTGTGGGTAATTCATAAAAAATGTCTGGTTTCGAACGTCTGGTTCTAATTCTATCAGGGTCCATACTATTGAATATAAATGCACTGTATGTCAACTATAGAGAACATAATTTCATAACTTCGCTGTCATAATTTTGTTTCAACTTCGCAAATTTTATTCTTCTCCACTATTCGCTGGTGACGAGTATTCAGTCACTACAAATTCTCTTTTCCCTTCTTCAGTTGACAAAAATTTAAAAAATATAGTGGCACAAAACTCACAGTTAAGAAGAGGTTCAATCGCTAATATCTCCCTATTGCAAAATGTACAGGAATAATCATACTCTTCGATATTTTTAATAACCACATGCCTATTTGTTACTCGTTCCAGAACAAAGTTTTTTCGCAATTCTATTCCACAACTATTGCAGTATAAACAATGGGTCTTAGGTATTCTGTAAATGTCTTCTGTTCCCTGTCTTAGACAAAAAACATGATTTCTCTGTATTTCTCGTAATATAAAATTTCGAACGCTATGGTTGAATTCTGTACTTGGCATCCACGGTAATCCTGACATATTTAGGATTAAATTATACTTGCACGAATTTCCTGACATTTGTGCAGCTTAAATAAATTTCAGAACTGCGAATCAGTATAAGTTGTATAATTTTCAAGCAATTACTTGCTTTCGAAATCAGAGTCCATTTCTTCAAACAATTTGGCTGCCTCTGAGGCTAAAAACTCGATTTCGGGACAATCTTCGTGCAAATGTCCAAATGAGTAACAAAATGTGCACAACTTGGATATATATTCGCATTCAATTTCAAAACAATCAGGACACAGATAAGACATTACACTATTGGCGAATTGCAATTCAAGTAATGGGTTGTGAGACAAAAGAAACGTAAGAACGGTTGGTACATCAAACATTAAACATAATCTTCTCAATAATTCTACCTCAGGGGATGACATTTTTATTTCCAGATGTATATATAACAGTCTCAATGTCTAAGATCTCGCATAATAGAATGTTCTTGAAAGACGTAGCTGTCTAATTCTTCTTGAGGAGCAAGTATTTTGATATATGTTTGAGCACAACTGATACAGTGCAAGATCGATCTTTTTAACAATAAATCCCTGTTACAGATCTTACAAGCGTAATCTAAGTTGCAAGTATCTCTCATCAAAACATGTCTTTTTTCAATTTGTTCTACTTCCCAATTATTTATAATCGGCTGTATACAATCATGACAATATAAATTTGACGTTCTATAAAGTCTATAGACATTGATTGGTAATTGTTCGAGACAAAATACACGACGTCTCACAATCTGCTTAATGTCATATTCTGTATACTCTCGGGTAACAAAAGTTGGTAGAGATAAAAAAACCTCACGCAAATCTTCAGGCAGATACTCATACACAGTTGATGTCATGACAGAGTTTGAATAATGGAAATACTGAGTACTCTTTATCAACCAAATAGATATATGTTAACATCTCAACTTAAAGTGAGTTTTACTGATCAATCAACCATTTGTGCATCTCTGAATAATAACTTCTTCTTATCTTACTGAAATTGACTAAGTCCATCGAAACTCAATATCTGAATTCTATCTAAGATTCAATTCTGTCTAAGTCCCATCGAACACTCAATCTCTGAAACCAATCTAACACGAAATTTGGCTAAGTCCCATCGAACACTTAATCTCTGAAACCAATCTAACACGAAATTTGGCTAAGTCCCATCGAACACTTAGTCTCTGAAACCAATCTAACACGAAATTTGGCTAAGTCCCATCGAACACTTAGTCTCTGAAACCAATCTAACACGAAATTTGGCTAAGTCCATCGAACACTTAGTCTCAATTTCATCTAAGTCCTATTGAACAATCAATCACTAAAACCTATCTAAAATTCATTTTGTTTAAGTCCTACCGACTGCGCCAATTTTTTCCCCTCTGTAACGTCCCAGACAGTCACAGTTAGGAGAGGACGCTGTGTGTCTTGCGACAGAACGCAATCAACAACACCCTCACGACAATTCGCGAATGCACA
>JABFOZ010000031.1:0-14798 GCA_022817625.1 Calliscelio sp. ZL-2020 | reverse complement strand
CTAAGAATTCCAAAAAAATATATTGGGAATTGTTAGTAATAATGAAACAGTCATTTCCTAAAAGATGTAGAACTTTTCCCAAACAAGTTGGGACATATCTAAAAAAAAACATTGATAAATCTAGATTAAGTAGGAATATTCATACAATAATATGGATATATTTGCTTATAATTAAGAGATTTACTAATTAATGTCAGACTTTTTCCAAACAATTGAGAAATATTTCTGAAATTACTTGAAAAAATAATTTCAGTATTTTTACTTCAGTTTTTACTCTTATAGCCAGTCTTTTTATAACTGATTTACATACACAGAAAGAAAAAATATGCAAATTTTGCACGAGGATCATTGTACTATTTTCATATTGTTTCCTTATACTATTTTCCTACCGAGCGTGTGCAATTTTTACATTCGTCCTGTAGGAAAACAGGTTCCATTGACAGGTCAATTATTCTTTATGAAATTTGGATTCTGTGATATATATTTACACTTTTTGCAGAAGAACAATACTATACGTATGAACGTATTTAAATCATTTTTAATCCTAATGATATAACTTCAATTTATAAAATTAATTAAGTAATAACATTAATTTTATTACAAATTTGAAGAATATATTCCCACGTAGAAATTGAAATCGGGCTAGAGTGGGGATAAGTTAGGCCAATCTGGGCACCAGCCAAGCAAGCCAAGCCGGGACCCTGTTGGGGGTGTAATGGTGTGGCTAGCTAGAGCCCTTTTTAGGGTTCCGGTTAGATTTAATAGCCGGGACCCAGCTAGGTTTCCATGTCATTGTTCAAACTATAAATGTATTAAAAATATAATAAAAAATAATTACGAATTTTTTTTACTGTTATTTTTAAAGCCAAGTCAGGGTTACCATGCTAGAACCCATTCGGGCCCCAGTTATGTAAAACCAGTCTGTTCTAATCGAGAGAATAATGTGGTAACCCTAACTGGGCCCTAAGCATTCTAGCCGTAATGAAGCTCAGTCAAAAAAAATCCGACTCGTTTCGGGCTCATTTTCGAGTCAAAATTTGCTGCAACAAATGTTTTGAAATAAACGAGTCGCAACGACACTGAGTCGAGTTGGAAACAAGTCGTCATATTGGGAATACATTTTTGCTACTAATCACGAGTCGTAAACGAGTCGGAGACGATTCTAAAACGAGCCGGAAACGAGTCGAATTTTTTTTTCTGGGTATTAGAAATTGAAAAACTTTTATATAGTAGTCTTTATATATAAACAAATCGATAGAGCTTCCATTTAAAACTCTCTTATTCTCTTGTGGGTTTTTAGTTGAAAATTCCATATGAAATAAGAACAAATATGTATTGTTCTTGCTGTTGATATAAATAAATATTAAATAAACTTATTTTCTTGTAAACCTAACAAACGAACAATGTTATATATAATATAAAAACTCTAACTAGACTGATTCTTTTTGCTATTCATAGACTCAACTGAAACTACTGAATGGTCATCGACTGAGAATAACATTGGTATGTATTTCTGTGTAATAGCTGAAATTAAAACGAAAATCACACATTTAAATTATTTATTATTTTTGCGATTGATTATTTTTTTATACATTATTAGATTTGTTGTGCAACATAAAAGATACTAAAATAATGAATATTTTATAAATAATATAAAATATAACATAATAAAAAAATTTTTTCGTCTACTAAAATTAACGCAATATATTTTGTAGAGGGAGAACCAATCAATTTGACCGAAGACGGAGAAAATGTAAACGGTAAGTTTGTAAGATGACAGAGTATAAATTCGCACAGCGCTTTGCGATTTAATGTTCTGCACATGCAGTCGTCGCTAAAATATGCACAAAAATAAAATATTATTGCTGGAGATAGTTCTTCGTGCATTGAAATTTGAGTCCCGCTATACGAGTTCCTAAGAGTCATATTGGGAATACATTTTTGCTACTAATCACGAGTCGTAAACGAGTCGGAAACGATTCTAAAACGAGCCGGAAACGAATTGAATTTTTTTTTCTGTGAATTAGAAATGGAAAAAACTTTTATATAGTGGACTTTATATATATACAAATCGATAGAGCTTCCACTTAAAACTGTCTTATTTTCTTGTGGGTTTTTAATTGAAAATTCCATATGAAATCAGAACAAATATGTATTGTTCTTGCTGTTGATATAAATAAATATTAAATAAATTTATTTTCCTGTAGATCAAGCCATACAATTGAACCAGCCCTTCTACGATGAGTTGGATATGGAAGTCGCAGGTATATATACACATTCTCATGTAGTAGATGCTATATTGAACTTAATTACTCCAACCTATTGTGAATGGTTTTCCTGCTGGGGAACAACAAATAGAAAGCGTCACTTAAAATTTGACAAATAAAAATCAATTATCCTGTGAATTGATTGAAAATGTGAATTATAACTACATTATATTAACATCAGAATAACATGATAGCCACGATAACAACTGTCTTAGATTTAAAAAATATTAAAATAAAATAATTATTTCACCGCAAGTACCGCACATTGAAATTACTTGTGATTCCGATATATAATGTGTGAATGATACATTCAGAAATGTAATTCTAAACTATTAAAATGTAATATACTTTCATACAAAATAAAATCATACAAATATTTTTTTCTATGAATCCATATATTTTGATATGCGCTTTGAATGAGGGGATTATTGCGCCTCCAGCCATTTATGGATGCATGACTCAATAATTTGCAAACGTCGCAATAAAAGCATAGCTTGAAAATTAGATGATTTATTTGAATTAATCATAAATTAATTTTTGACACATTACACAAAAAAATTGAAGCTACATGCATAAACGATTCATGCCTTTGGGGCGCAAAGAGTTAATAAAATACATGCTTGTAGTATTATTGATTTTAGATAAGATCTAATATTCTTGTTTATCATTTGCAAAGCAAAGTAATTCAAATTTACAATAAACAATTACATCTATAAATAGTTTCCAATGAGTTTCAAAACCCATGAGTATTATACGGATTTCAGAAAAGACGTCCCATATCAATGGAGATGCGTTGAGGAATATTTATATTTCGCATGACGTATTATAAATTAACTTATCCAACTCTCAATCCCGATATTTTTCCACCATTTGACAAATTGTATAATATTTCAAGCTATTTATTTATCAAATTTGTTTTATTTTTTTTCCTACAGCTTGCAATTAAATTTCCATACATATCATTCACTAGTTATAATTTAGGAAACACAAATGATTTCAATATAAGGTATATGAGATGTTCTTATGATACAGGTGTGCTGTTATTAATTAACATTTTTAAAATTACATTTTGATATTAGAAAGTTAACCATTTTTTTCAGAATTCATAAGGGAAAAGCAGCCACGTCATGATTTCCCGCTTCCTCAGTTCCGGGAACGAGAACAGACAGGCATACCATTAAGACGCTGCTTCATTTGTCCAGAAAATGAAGCAGATCATGCATTCGTTCCCTGTTTTGATTTATGCATTTGCGGACAATGCGCTAATAAGATGGTGCAGTTGGCTAGACAATATACATATATGGCACATGGACGTAGAATATTGAATCGCCAGTTCAACAAGCTTATTTGTCCAATGTGCAATCAGAATAGCCAAACGATTCGCGGACTTAATTTTCCGTCGTAATAATGTACTTCAAATCAAAATTACTTATATATATGAAATAAATAATTTTTATATTTATTCATTTTAACATTCTGAAAAATTACTTTCTTACTATTTTTTGTCTGCAATCCCCAAGTAAAAATTCAAATCGGCATATGTTTAAACAAGGTGCCAACTAGGCTGTGAGGAGGCGAACTTATCTAGTTAAAACCAGGTATATGACACTTGTTCTAATATATGGCAGCTTTTTCGAGGCCTGCCACTAGAGGCGCTCCATGTATTGTATAAGGTGATATAATCGTGCCATTTATTTCAAAATATAAGTATATTTTATTTTAAACATTGAAACCATTTTTTAAATACCTATTGTTATATAAAAATTTTGCTAATAATTTAAATTGCGTAAAACATTTTGATAGATTTTAAATTTAGATATATCTAATGATATTATAGGTTATAATTTCTGTCAATGTTCAAGCACGTCAAAAAAACTTATACATGTCATCCAGCGCCATCTGATTTCTTGCCTCAAAAAGGCAGCCACTTTTTTATGTTCTGAACATAGCAAGTGCCATATACCTGGTTTCAACACCAATAAATAACCAACTTTCAGAACTTTAGTCAGAAAAACGGTTATAATTCAGCCACTTTGTTACGGACTAATTTAATGTTTCGCAGAGTTATTCTTTAATGTATAAAGAATAAATTTATGCGAACAAAAAATCGAAAAATAAATTTTTTTACACGTATTTCCCCCCTTAATTAACATTTAATATATTGTTTCTACTTCTTCTTTATCAATTTGTAATTTCGGTGTATTGTACAATTAAGAAATATAAGTAATAGTTTAATAGAATAGTGAACACAAAACATTTTTTTTTAAAATTACATCGTTGCCCATATATACCCAGTTTCCCCTATAAACTTTTCACAAATAAATTGTAATAAAAGTACATATAATAAAACTAAATATAAACAATCAGAACATAAACAATTTACTGCGCAGGTGTAAAACGTGATGAATGAAATGATTTCGCAGAGAACGCCCGGAAATCTATACAAAATGTTACGTAAATTCGCGTGTGGCACCCAAGAGGCGCCAAAAAAGGTACATTACTTTACATTTTTCATTTTTCTGAATAACTATATGGAATTTAATTACGAAATAAATCAGAAACAGTTTAAAAATGATGAATTGAGGAATACATACAATTTCAGAATGATTTTTGGTGTTATTTTTAAAATATTTCACTCCAAAGATGGTCTGACGTCTGATAGGCGCCAGGCGACCAATTAAAGGTTTATAAGATTTATTTGTCAGTACCTCGATAGGCCCTAGCCAATTTAACAATAATGCGTATATAATTAATAACAAATTAATTTTAATATTGTACAATTGTTTCATAAATCTTATTTGCATGAATATTAACTTATTGCGTCGGATTTCGCATCCCCTACCAAGACTCATCGATACACACAAACAAACGATAAAGCACGCCCATCAATGCTATTCAAATGCAATCACTAACACATGCACACTATCCTCACGCGTCTCACACCGAGACGTTTCAAGACTTTCCCGACGGAATAAGTTAATTGTATTAATTATTTATAAAAATAAGAAACAATAAATCGAGATATATAATTATTTAAATATATTCGGCGAAAGAGACAAGATGCACGGAGAGAAGGTTTTATTGTCCTAACACGAGTTTTGTTAGCCTAGCAGCAATTGCGTTTGACCCAGCACCAGTTACAATGGACACAACAGCAAATTTCTCTCCGAGTGAGCTGTTGTAACGACGTATGAAATATCTCGCACATTAGCTCAGACATAAGGGAACGAACTGTCAATGGATTACTTAGGGTTCAATTCTCGGCGAAGACAACGTTTTTTCAGGAAAATAATATTAAAAATTTTTGGATTATTTAATGAATTGGCAAATAAAACGACCAAAAATAATTGGCAAATAAAACTACTATATTATATTGTAATTATAATATGCAAAATTATATTTTTTAAGAAGAAAGTCTAATTAATTCCTGGCAATTTCTGCTGATTCCGTACACAGCGTAACATATCTCGCCAGCCCCTAGCTAGTTTTCAAAACAGGTCATTAACACGCAAATAATGAAACTAGCGCCATATAAAACACTATGCAAGAATTGTATTTGGTTCGCTATTAGTTCCGCTAATTACACAATCGGTTATGACAATTTGAAAATCGTTATAAAAACAAACCTATCGTTATTACGACTTTTGTAAATAAAATCACTTCGGTGGCTTAAAAAAATTAAGGTGGCTTAAGTTCATTAAAAAATCTTGAATGTCCGATCGAAAATTGGGACCTACTTGTAATTCACGTTCTCAGTTAAAAAAATAGCGATTCGGTAACGATTCGGAAATAATTCGATATCGATTCAGAAATTGACATCTTTTGACGAGTCGTCAACGAATCGTTACCGCATCGGTGACGAATCAACTGCATAAGAAAATTTTTCAGTATTGACCGAATTGTTGACGATTCGTAAGAGAGTCGGTAACAATCGCTAACAAGTTATTGACAATCGTCAACGAATCGTCAACGAATTGCTGATGAAACGGCAGAAAATTGTCGCACATATTTTAATATTTTTCTTTTAAAACTCGTCTTTACCGATTTGTTAACGATTTTATGACGATTCGCTGATGATTCTCCAGAGGAAACATAAGTTTAGGAAACATTAAAATGTCGCTTATAGAAGGTTATAAAACGGTTTAGTAAACGGTGTGGTTCGGTGACGATTCGTTGACGATTCGTTAACGATTTGAAGACGACTCGTCAAAGATCAGCGATACAACTGAGTATCCTAAACTAGAATATCTTGAAACCTTTTTGAAGGTTTAAGAAGACCGCGCCTTTGCATCTTCCAACCCAAATTGCAGACAACTCGAACAACTCGACATTATCAAAGCTGTTCGTTCGTCTTATACGTTTTATTTGAAAATAGATAATTCATTGAAAAATTTGTTTCATGGACAATGTTTCTAAGAAGTATGGCCCTCGTCTTCAGATTCCTCGAAATATTGAGAGCAAGAAGACGAAAAACGGTCGTTCAAAAACAAAAAAAATTAACATTTCATAAAAAAAGTGAAACATTAACTTTTCTAATGAAACAACTTATGAACGATCGGTTTAAATGTCAAATATGATTTTATTTTGCGATTTTGCAGGTATGTTCAAAGGTTTCTGTTCGAAGAAAATGCGACAGTCAGCACCGGGAGTCGAACCACGGATAGTATCGTATAACTACTGCCACATTGTAGAAAGACGTAATTTCGCAATTAAAAGACGTATGTTCGAATTAAAAAATCTTATTATAGGTGAAAACTCACACGGAAAAAACTCAGTTTCTATTTTCCATACTTACCTTAACTTATGAATTTCGGTAGTGAATTGCCTGTCAAATTTCGCTTGACCTCAGTAGCGATTTGGTGTAGCTCCGTGCATTTGTTATGCGTGTAGGAAATGATACAGTGTGCGTGCGATTCCTGGCCTAACAGGTGTGCCGCTTGCACACAGACTTCCTTTCCTACACGCATAACAAATTGGCAGAGCTATACCAAAATCGCTAGTGAGCTCGAGTGAATTTTGACAGACAGATGACTGTCGATATTTGTAGAATGTTTATTATCGAGAATAGAGTTATTTCCGTGCATGTTAATGATCTACAATCGAAGATTTACGTCCTTTTCTGGACGAAAATCAAATTTTGCGAGTGGGAAGGCATCTCAAATTTTCAGAACCCTAAAGAATATAGGATTACTGTAATTATCATAAGACTTTTTTATTAGTTTTCTCTACATGCCGAGGTACAGTTATATTCGAGTCTGCTACAAGAAAATTGCCCGCGCAAAAATGAAAGTTTGGGAAATACTCGGAATAAGTTCGGTAAAACCTTGGTTTATATCAAATCTTTGCCCAAAATTATTTTCACGCGGGTGGATTGACTCTATGCAGGACAGATAATAATGATAACATTATCACCAGGACGAGGTGCTAAAACTCAAAACGAATGACTTGTAAAATCAATCCATATCGAGATTGTTAGCAGTTATGACACGAACGCGTTTCTTGCCGTCCTCCGCAGATTCGTATCGTGCAGGGGAGTTCCTGAAAAAATGTATTGTGGTGGTACAAACTTAAAAGGGACTTACCCTTAATTAAACTGCATTCAAAGGCATTACATGCTTTCGTCCTGCAAAACTGTTTCTTACTGCAAGAAATAAAATAATCGTTCACAGCGCCCTTTGCTTCTCATTTCTCATGACTTATAGAAGCAGGTATAAATTAGAAAAGTACCACCTATATTCAAAGAATTGATCATAATCTTTGTACATATCGAGTCATTCTTGAATTCAAAACCCTTACTTGATTGTTGGACAATCCAAAGCAATTAACTGCTTTGACGCCAGGACATTTTCTAATCGGTATACTGGACAACACAAATCGTTCTGGAAACAATAATTTATGTGGAATATCATAAACTTATAATCGTTTATGATAAATAGTATATTTTTCATCAAGGAAAATTAAATTGAAAATTCTCTGACTCGTGCGAAGTTTATAAACTTCGTCTTCGGCTCGACTTGTAAACTTCGCACGAGGGAGGGATTTTCAATTATTTCCCGTGGTGCAAACTATAATTTTCGTCTTGAGGGAACGGGAAAATGCTTTTTTCTGAAATCTTCCTAGGGAGGGAAATAGCATTCCCTCCCTGCCCGCGTATTGAAACTCATATGGATGTCGGTTCCGTATTGATCTATGTGATTTGCCTATAGATCCATATTACTTTCATATGGATTCATATCTTTTCATGTAGAACCTATAAGATTCCATGTAGAATGTAGTTGAATGGGACAGATCCCATATGGATACATATAAATATCATATGGATCCATGTTATGTCCATATGGATCTATATTAAATCCATATGGATCCATATTATATTCCAATGGATCCATAAGATCTTCCTTTAAAAAAAAAGATTTTATTCATAATAAAACTTCAGAACTTTAAATCTGCAGTCCTAGTCTCTACCAACTAGGCTAACTTATAATATAAGAACTGTCAGTCTAATGTCTAATAACTTATATTTTGAAAGAATTTCAGTGGAGTTTTTAACACGTGTTTATTTCAAAATAAACCAATGAACAAAATGCAGCGATGTGTAATAATTTGCATCAAAAAATGTAAAAATAATACTAATGATTATTTGGAGCATTTCTGTTGTTAGTTGATCAGCATATATAAAATTGAAAAATAAGTGACGTAATACGTGGAGTTCGATGAATTCTGGGAAAAGGAAGAAGACGAGAACAACACAGGACCGAATTACAGAACGATTACGAACAATTCACATTAGTACAAGTGGCGGATCACGCCATCAAGGTCCTACAAAAGGTGACAAAAAGGTTTCGAAAATGAAAAACTCGAATACTTGAAGGAAAAATTATACTTCGATGGTACAAGGGTTACAATTTTAGATGTAGAAAAGACAGGTGACATAAAAATCCAGGGGAGAAATTTAAATTTCCCGAGAAAAGTTATAAATTTATTTTTGATTAGCATGGGTTACATTTCATTAACTAACGATAGTTATATGTTTTAGCCGAGTCCCACTGAACAAGGTACAGGTCAACAATTGGGCACCTCACCACCAGAGTTGTTCAAGGAGGCCAGTGTTGAGTATTGGCTTCATCCACACAGGATGAGTGGTATGAAAAGCTCCAGCGACAGAACCTGGTGCGACTACGCACCACAGTCCCTCACCCAACGCCTTCAGAATAAGCAAGCCTGCTGTAAATAACTACACAGCAAACGAAAAACGATTTGGTGTAATATCTGTAAATTGTGTTTCCATTCTATACACAATTTGGATCCCTTTTTGTTAATTGTATCATATTGATTTAAGTAGCAACCAATCGCAAAGAAATTTTAGCTAATCGTTTAAATTGTAATAATCGGATTATATTGTGATAAACTAGTTGGGGACTTTATAAAACAATTTAAAATAGAATACAATTTGTACAATTGCAAATGCATTTTTTAAATGTGCGTTTTTTTGGTTCCGTGTATTATACATAACGTTTGAACCGAGAAAAAATATATTCGATAAGGTGTATGTAGAACCTTGAATGTATATCTATAATGAGGTCAAAGTTCATATACATGATTAACATTTCGGATATTCATAGTTCAGCTCAAGTAAAACTTAAAAATTCAATACCGTCTTATATGTACATAAGATATAATTTGAAATAAGTAAACTTTTATTAAACCCGCGCAATCTCTGTGTTGCCAATTTTGTAGAAAACATTACCTATCTCTCCTGCCTCACTAGCCTCTGCCGATACTGTAAATACAAATCATGATTAATTATAGTGACGGTTTAAAATTGCTAATTTTATTACGTTCAGTTATTACAATCTATACACACCAATGTTATTCGCGGCCGATGGCCGTCTGTTACCTCCAATTGGATCTATGAATAGAAATATCAATCAATATAATTTTATAACAATATTAGATTTCGTAATTCGACTTAAGGTAGTTCTATCGTTAGGGGCCGTATTTTTAGAGTGCCAAATCACAATTTGTATTATTTACGTAAATAAAGTTACGAAAGTACGAATTCCATTATTAAAAGAATTTTATATATTGCCAAATCAAATGTTAAATATTAATTTGTATGAATATTTTGAAAAAATAAAAAAATTTTAAATTATTTTTTTTGTGAATAAAATTAAAAATAAATATTTTTTTTCCATTTAATGCAGTGAACTGCATTTAAATAAATATTATAATATAAATATTAGCATATGTAATCATTTCGAAGATTTTAGCTTTGGTTGTAACAATTTTTACGATTATTAATTATTAACAAATTATTAATATCTTGTAAACGATACTGTGAATGACTTCAAATTTTTGTGTATTTGTTGGTAACAATTAGAAGAAAGTTATATCAGTTTTTTATCAAATTCTGAGTTTTTAAAAAAAAGATATTGCATAAAACGTAATACTCGGGAACGACCTTCCGATATATTCAATGTATTTTTATGTAACTTTGACAGCAAACATTTCAGTTCACAGACTATAAATTGTCTTTAAATTTTGCAAAATTGTATTTTATAGTTTATAGAACTCCTTTGTAAAGTTTTATCAAATTCTCTGTATATTGACACCATGATAGAACTACCTTAAGTATATCCATGTAAAATATATATGTTGGCATAAATGTGACATATATGTAGCATATATATTTTTTTATGGGTAGCTCATATTGCAAATAATATATTTATCACATATGCATATGTGATATGAATTTACTTTTTTTCCAAGAATTTTACACCACGCCATGGAGTGGGCTAAAAGTCTTGCAATGATTCAATATCTCAAAAATATCCCAGTAACTAGAAACGCATTAAAGCAGTTTGGAATGTCATCATTTGAATAAAGGATTTGATAAAAAGTGATATAAGATATTTGAATATGATTCCGTTTAATTTACCTTAATTTTTTAAATTCGAATATGTTTCTTCGATTGAAAAGTAACATCGTGTATAATTAATTTCAGTGGTATATTTTTAATACAGTTTGACGGATTGGAAATTTATGTTATGATTAATGGAATGTATATTAAATGAATACAATCATTTTATATATTTTTCCGAATACTAAAGATAATTTTAATTGATAATTGTAAGTAAATAAAATTTCATAAAATGAAATGATATTAAAATAAAGTATTCAAACAGATTCATATTTAATAGTATATTAAGCAACTAGGGAGTGAGGCACGTCTTCGCGAGGCAAGCTGGGACTAGAACCGAGGTTTCCTTTGGCCGCCCGACGTTCTAGTTCCAGCTTAGTCGAGTGAAGAGTAACTCGGAAGCCTTGCTTCCGAGTTGCTTATATTATTTTTCGTCACGCGTGCGCGCGCAGAAGCTCTTCGAGTGCATGTTTTACGGGCGCGAAGTTCCTTCGCGCCCTAGGAAGTATCTTCACGCCCTAGGGAGCGAAGACGTTCTTCGCGCCCGGAAAACATGCACGAGAAGAGCTTCTTCGCGTGCACATGTGATGAAAAAATCTTAATCTGCCTTCAAAATCAAAACCAATATTCAAATGGTAGCATGCCCATCTGCTTTAATGAATTCTCTCTGTTACTGCGATGGAGGTTTCATTTAATATATTTTTTGTATTACGCATTTTTCAAAAGATATTACCGTTTAAAGTTACCATTCCTCCATTAGCTAGAGTAAAGACAATAAACTGTAATTCATAAACCTTTTCGATTAAAAAAAATGTTACTAAAAAAATTTATTATGTAGTGTGTAACTAAACTAATTTTTTTAAAGAAAACTATTGACAAAATCATGATGAGCATTGCAGGATACGTATTATTTCATTCATTTCAATGAATTATACATATGAAGTATTTTTATCAGTTTTCAGAATTTAATTCTTACCTTCGGCATTCTCATTTGCAATTTGCAACTCATCTTCGACAGCAACATCCATGGGTACTGCAAACATAAAAGGTATACATTTATATCAGAAATTAATCTCACATTAAATATAAATGAGATTTTTTTCACGAGGCGAATTTAGACTTTTTTTTAAAGAAGATACAATGAGTTGGAAATGTGTATGATAAAAAAAGATAAATAATTAGCCGCGGCCTTCTGTTTATCTTTTACTATCTTTAATGTTTTCAATTGTCTGTTTCTATTTTCAAAATTTCTGAAATTTAGGTATTTAATAAACCCAAAATCGCCACTGCTTTTACTTGCATGTAATGAATTAAATACAGTCAACTGTCTTTTTTTTTGTTTAAAATATGTTTGTTTAAAGTTGAAAACAATTTATAGATTTGTTATATATACTTTTATTTATAATATATTTATTCGTTATCTTAAAGTATAAAACTTTTTACTTATATTTAATTTCTTCTTAACAGACTCCCTAAGCAAAGACGTTTTAAGACCTCTTCATATTAGATATAAAGGAAGAATGAGAATGTGCTATAGTGCTGCAGCAACATTGTTTTTACTTGTGTACTTGCACACGCACGTACAAGTGGGAAAACTGTTTCAGTACAGAATCTGTACAATTATCCGAGTTTATTTATTACACATTCTTTTGTTCATATATACCCCGTAAACGCAGCAAACAATCTTCTCTTTTAGAAATATTTATTGAAAAAACAAAGTTGTATAAGAAAAGATTTATTTTAGAATTAACTTGACACTCTCTTCGCCCAGAAACTGAACTGATACCTTCTTCTAAGTAAACATCGGAATAGTGTAGAAACTTACGAAACAATTTCTGAAATCTAACAATTTCTTTGATAAAATGAAATGTTTGTATTTTAAAAGCTTATTATATAGAATCAGTCAAAAATGTTCAGAAATGGATTTCTTTTTTAAGCCCGGAAGGAACGCGTTGTGGTTTACTAAACCGTATTATAACCATCTATAGGCGACATTTTAATGTTCTCTAAATTTATATTTCCTCTGGAAGAGTGCGCGATTATGAGATGAAATTATACAGTCATTTTCCCGGTAAGAAATCGTCTCTTAACCCCGTCACTTTGATCATTGATATTTCATAGATCATTGGCTTAGATTCAATTGTGGAGTTTTCAGATAAACGTTGTAAAATGTTTGAATTTGCATACATCTTAAGATAAATTCTAACTTTAATATTAATTTACGTACACTGTTAAAAATGGCATTAATTTTAATGCAAAAACCGCTTCATTTCAGATACGTACCTTAAAATTAATGCACATTATATTGAATACCTATTCTAATAATATTTTAAAATGTATTAAATTTAATTCACATGTGATTACAAAATAACTTAAGGTATTTGTACTTGGAAGTTAATGCAGAAATTGTTTACAGTGTACACAATACTTTGTTCATGCGTACAAGAAATCTGTTATTGTGTGAAGAAGAGCAAAGAATATTTTTTTATTGTTATATATACCTATAATAGCAGCTATACTACATTTTTTTACCTTTTACTAGACTACTGACCCTTTATACATTTACAATTATTTGTACAATTCTTGTTCTTTATGCATTTTGTATCAATGCTCTAAAAAGTGTGAAATAATCAGGAAACATCACTTTTAATCTGATTGCACACCACTTTTTTAAAGCAGAGGTGAAAACTTAAATTCAAAGATAGCAACACAAACAAATGTTGATATTACATTTAGGAACAATTTATCAAATATGTAGAAAATAAGATGCCTACCATTTACATAGTTCGAAACATGCATCTGTGGTGCTCGAGTTGCAGTACCTGCAAAATCATTAAAATAATTACTAATATATCATACCTGCATACTAAGTGGACTTTCAGGTGCCACATCAGCAAGCACGAAAGTTTTCCCACAAAGAGGTGTCATTTTGTTCTCACCAAAGAGACCCTTGGAAAACCGCAGTTCTGTATAATTTAAGAATCTATCCAAAAAATATGTCCGCATTTTCATTATTTCTATCCACTCCTCCTCATCCTCCTCCTGCCCCTCCTACCCCTCCTCTTCATCCTCCTCCTGCCCCTCCTACCCCTCCTGCTCCACCTCCTCCTGCCCCCATAACTTTCTCTTTATGTTAAAAGAGAATCTTATGATTAAATAATACGATTTGTTTGTTCATAAATTATATTTGTCTTGAGGATTTAACACTCTTAAATAATAATCAGAACGTAAGTTAACTCCTGCCCCTCCTGCCCCTCCTCCTCATCCTCCTCCTGCCCCTCCTGCCCCTCCTCCTCATCCACCTCCTGCCCCTCCTAATAACTCCTCCACCTCTTGGCAGGAGGGGCAGGAGGAGGATGAGGAGGAGGGGTAGGAGGGGCAGGAGATAACTTACGTTCTGATTATTATTTAAGAGTGTTAAATCCTCAAGACAAATATAATTTATGAACAAACAAATCGTATTATTTAATCATAAGATTCTCTTTTAACATAAAGATAAAGTTATGGGGGCAGGAGGAGGTGGAGCAGGAGGGGCAGGAGGGGAGTACTTAACTTAAGGGGAGTTAACTTACGTTCTGATTATTATTTTAGAGTGTTAAATCCTCAAGACA
>JABFOZ010000030.1:0-14868 GCA_022817625.1 Calliscelio sp. ZL-2020 | reverse complement strand
TTGACTCTCAATTGAATGGGTCAGCCCGGGAAATTGGGACTCAAGTATCTTTTGTATCATGTAATAAAAGAATCCAATAAATCTCGACTTAACAACCGATCGGGCTTAGGTAATCTGCCAAAACAGAGCCCACCGGGAAACTTGGGACTCGAGTACATTTTATTACATGTAATAAAGAAAAAGAGAGGATGAAGGTTGCGCTATAGATGTCAATAAAGAGATTTCCACTCGCAATTTACGAGCTGGAAATCGGCGCGCCGAACTTTCGGCTGACCGGTTCCTTTCCGGAACTGGAAAAGTCACGCCCAGAAGATGTTTCCCCCAAAAACCATCCGCAGAACAGTTTCCACCAATCACATTAATTCTATTGGTGGGAAAAATCACTTAAAAACCAATGCACCAGATCAATTCGCTCTCTCAAAATTTATCCGGTTCAAGTCTAACTTCTTGACTCTCGTGTTGTTCAGTTGATCCGAGTTGTTTTGTTTGTCTGTGTTGTGTTGTCGTTCCATTTTTGTTCATCGATCCGAGCAATTGATCTGGGTGTTCGTCAGTCTTCTGAGACCTCAATCTCCTGTGACCCGACCCGTTTGCCGAGCCGTTTGCTGAGCAGTTCCGAGCCGTTGCTGCAACTCTTGACCTCTCGCCGTCTCGTCGCCTCGCTGCTCCGCCGACACCCTACCGTTCCCCTACATCATAATCGCTGCCCGCCGTCTTGTTGTTGCTGTTGAAGCCGACTCTGCCAATAGTAAGCTACCCAGTTGACTATCTCATCCACTTTGCTCTCTATACTCTTTCTCTCTCTCTTGCACCTGGCTGGGGAATGATAATCAACCCTTTTATTTTCGAGAACGGAATCAACTGATTTCTCAACTATCGTTGGTATTCCGGCGAGATCACGCTGGTACCTTGATAGTTTGAGATATTGAGCTGAAACACCGTAATTAAAGTACAAGGAGAAAGCCGTTTTCTTGCTCCTTTGTGACTGATTCCCTTGGTTTATGTTCAACGTCTCCTAAACAGTACACTCATTAAAGGGTGGCTGAGTGAGACTTATTAAACCAGGAAAAACCAGTCACAAGAGCTCCTGAAAACCGCTGGAATCATTTCTTCTTATTGTTTTATTCTTTTTCCTGAATAACTCTTTCCCTTGGGAACAGAGTCACTCGACTTCTCACTGTCATTGGTATCCCGGTGTACTCTCACCGGCGCCATGATAGCCTGAGGTGTTGAACTGAATCCTGTGCTTAAAGGAAAGGGGTGGGTCTTTCTTTTGACTTTATTGTGGCCGATTCACTCCGACCTGAGCCCACGTCTCCAAAACCAGTAACACTCGTCAGTAGTGGCTGTGTGAGACTTCCCAGGTCAGGTAAGAGCGGTTACATAATAAAATCAAGGAACGGCCAAAAGGATTTTTCCTGCCTAACCAACCTAATAACGTAACTTAACTCTAAATATTTCCCTGTCCAGTGTCTCAAGTTTCCCGTTCGCACGACCAACAATTGGTCGAAATTGAGCGCAGGGTTAGGGAGAGACTGCCCGAGCTTAAGGACGAAAAATATAAGGGGTACGTCCTTAAGGTTCTGAGTGGGGAACGTGAAGGGAAAACCAAGCTTAACAAATTAAAGAAAGTGCTAAGTCAGGTTAAGAAGACCTTAATAATCCAAAATAAGATTGCCATAAATCAGCAAACTGTAATAAATTATCAGAATATAAATAATTACAACACTGTTCAGCCAGATAGGGCCCTCAGGAAACCCCCGGGTATTTCCGAGGCCAGCTATCAATCCTTCTGGGCATATCTGAATACCCCAGAAGGATTCAATCAGAGCTACAATTCTTACTTGGTAGCTACCGCACCACCCTCACAACTTCCTCACTCATTCGGGCATTCTCCCCACTTAGACCCCCAACACGCGCCCTTCACCGCAACATCGTCATCCGCACCGCCCCACAGCGATCCGCATACCTGCCCGTGGGTTCCGGGACCTGCATCACCGGGGCCAGAATTTACAAACGAGAAATTCTCGCATCCGCTGCCAGGAACCCCCCCGCCAAAACACGCCTTCTCCGCATCCCCGGACTTCAACCCGGAGTACTTGTCCAGCCCCGAGTTCCGGCTCGTATCGCCGTCGAGCCCCTCTTACGGGACAGCAGCCGAACGTGAGAGCGCGTTAGCTTTCCGTGCGTCGGAAGCACGAGACCGAGCCCGCCGTAGGCTCCAACTCGACCGCGACGAGTCCGAGGACTCGGACTGTGTAATCTTAGATTAGGGAATTCTTTATCAATTTAATGTCACGGGCTAATATTTGTAGTTGTATAATAATATTATTGCTATTTGTTCGCGCTTTAGGTTTAGTTCATTTTGACTCTGTACTTATACTATTCATCCAATATATGTTGTTTTAATGTTAATTGTGTTGTGTTTCATTTGTGAACCTTGTCCTGTGTCCAACGAGTATTCAATTAAATTGATGTCGAAGAACTTTTAACAAATTCGTAACAGACGGATTTAAAATTGGCGCAGTCGGTAGGACCCAGACATTAATTGTTTTTTGAGTATTCTTTTGGTCACGAGATGAGATAATTAAATGAACATTCTCAATTGACCGGGTTGTCACGTAAGGGGGGTTGCTGAACGTTAATTCTAGAAAATGAGCAGTGCTTAGCATGCCTAATACTAAACCACTAAGGGAACCAATCGTAACCCGCAATTATTCCAAGTATTCCGAAACCGCTACTTCATCGGAAACCAATCCCCAAGATTTAATTCCAACGTTCGGTCGAACCATCACGCGTTCCCCCCCACCTGGCAGCCCAAACTCAGAGAGCTCTCCCTCCGGTCAACAACCCGATCATCACTCTACACTTATAGATTCTGGCATTGCAGAAGTAAGCGAAAGCGACAATCTCACTCTCACTATTTCCAGTCGGTTAGACAATATTTCTGAGGAAAGTGAAAACGAAAGTATCAACGAAGGTATACCTAACGAATCCATACCACCTAACGTGGAACCAGTAGACAATATTCCCGACCCAATTCCAATTATTGACCCCGAACAAATGGCAAATCAAAATTTGTATCAGATTAGGTTACGTGACGTTTTAGAAGTAGTACCTATTTTTTCCGGTAGTAATAATCACAGCACATTCAGGGACTTCGCAGCAAGCTGTGAAGACGCGCGTCAGATGCTACCCGCCGGGGCAGAATCCAGTCTAGTACAGCTACTCCGAACTAAAATCCGCGGCAGCGCATTAGAAACTATCCGCGGAAATACTTATCAAACTGTTGCAGCTTTATTAAATCAACTAAAATCCGTATATGCTCCGCACGAATCCGCTACCGTGTTGCGTGGCCGACTCGGTCAAATTTTCCAGGCCGACGAAGAAGATATTCCTACATATCTTAACCGCGTTCGATCCCTGGGAAATGCCATCATAGAAGCAAAAAAGGCGCAAAACAATGGTGATATTACGGAGGATCAATCCAACGAAATAAACCAGGAAACCCTAAATGCCTTCGTTACCGGACTTAAAAGGGAAATTTCCGTTCAGATGGGAGATTGCGCAGACTTAGCTGCTGCGGGATTGAAAGCAATCAGAATTGAAAACCAGTGGAGAATCCAAAATTCCTTGCGGTTGCTAGGTAATCCCGCCTCAGTTGGATGCATGATCTGCTACGACAAGTCGCACACAACCAGAGAATGCCCTTTGCTACAGCATAACGCCACTAAAACCGAAAATTCAAGCACTGACCTACTGACCTGTCAGATCTGCAAAAGGCAGGGCCATGAAGCCGTACATTGCAAAAGGCTCAATAAGTGCCAACTCTGCAAAAAACCAGGTCATTCAGCGGACGTCTGCAGGAGCTCTCAGACTGTAAATATAGTCGCGGGAACACCTGCAGATTCACGACCAACCTGTCAGATATGCGATAAGCCAGGTCACATAGCAGCCACTTGTTTCAAGGTCACAAACAAGAACAATAGCTCACCAATTTGCCAAATCTGTAACCAACAGGGTCATTCAGCCAAGGCCTGTCCTCGAGTATGTCAACTCTGTGGAAAGGTGGGCCATTCCGCTAAAGATTGTTTCCAAGCACAGAATACCAGGCCAAGTATGATTTGCCAGTTATGCAATAAACCAGGTCACTTAGCCCGGAATTACAAACCTCAAGCATCCTCTAGCTCTAATGACAGCAAGATCTCCTGCAATTACTGCAAGGAAGCGGGACACCTAATTGCTAACTGCCAACTAAGGGCCTACAACAATGCAAGAAGGCAGGGAAACTTGGGAAACCTCCCCAGCAAAGGGGAGGGAAATCAGACATCAACAACCAAAATATCAAGCGAGAAGTCATAGAGACACCCATCAAATTCAGTCAAGGGAGCACCGCACCCACTATCCAAGTCAATTTAGGAGAATCCATCTGCCTCCTGCTTGACACTGGTGCCGCCCCTAACCTTCTGAAGGAAAGGTACGTAACATCGGATATTAAAATCAACAGACGTTCCATCTTGAAATTGAGCGGAATCACATCCCAAGCTGTATACACCTTGGGTAAATTCAAAATCAACTGTCTGGGGAAGGATACTGAATTCCATATAGTCCCTAACGATTTTGAATTATCACAAGATGGCTTATTGGGGTCAGAATTCTTCGATAAGACCCATGCAGAAATAAATTATGCTGATAAAAATCTAGTTATAGACGGCAAAACATATCCATTCAAGAAAACCGAGTTAACAATGCCACCACGAACGCGACAGATCGCATATGTGAAGCTAGAGGAAACCGAGTTAAACGAAGGATATCTGCCGCGGTATGATTTCTGTCCAGGAGTATTTACCGGAGAATGTATGGTAACAAATCATGATAACCAAGCGTACCTATCCATTATAAACACCACCGAAGACGAAATCACATTGGAAATTCCTACGTTACAGCTACAAGATGTAGACACCTCTGAATCCTGTCCCAGCGAGAGGGTAGAATGTTTCGAAGATCTCAGTAATCCTGTTCTTACCATGGCCACCGAAGCCACATCCAGTTCCTCCGAGGATCTTCCAGTACCCACTTGCTCTCAACCTATCTGTCCATCCTTATGTCATCCTTTCTGTCCGCCAATCATTTCCAAGGCGAGACAACTAGCCCCTGCTCCTGTTTCGGACACTTCTTGTAAGCTCGTCCAAAATCCCGTCCCATGTAACCCTACTCTTGATCCAGATTCTAATGATCCTAACTATTTATCCAGGCCCAGTTCCTCAAGGGCTGAGAATCCACAAATAAGCAAAAGAATAGCAAGACGCAGAAAGCGCAAGGTCAAAAAATGTTTCAAGATAGAAGATGACTCTCGTGAACAAAGGTTACTTGAATTGATTAACTTGGACCTGCTTACCCGAGAAGAAAAACTTGAAGCAAGACAATTAATAAAGGAAAGTGCGGACTGTTTTCATCTACCAGGGGAACAGCTCACCTTTACCTCAGAAATTTATCATGATATCAAAACAACTGATGACATACCTATAAACGTTCGACAGTATCGTTTCCCTCCTGTACTAAAGGACGAATTAAACAGGCAGGTAAACGAACTTCTGGACAATGAAATCATCAAACCATCGAAATCACCTTACAATACACCCATCTGGATAGTACCTAAGAAATCTGATGCCCAAGGACATAAAAAATGGCGATTAGTTTTAGATTTCAGGAAAATCAATGAGCGCACGCTCGGAGATTCTTACCCCATGCCACTGATTAAAGAAATATTCGATCAGCTATCCGGGGCTAAGCTGTTCAGCGTGTTCGATCTTGCGTCTGGCTTCCACCAGGTGAAATTAAACCCTGAACATAGCCACAAAACAGCCTTCTCTACTAGCCACGGACATTACGAGTTCTTACGTATGCCATTCGGATTAAAAGGGTCTCCGTCGACGTTCCAACGTCTTATGGATATAGTTCTTTCAGGACTCCAAGGTACCGAATTATTTGTTTACATGGACGACATTGTAATTTACGCCAAGAATCTGAAGGAACACCGTGTTAAGTATAGGCAATTGATAGATCGTCTGAGAACCGCCAATTTAAAATTGCAACCCGAAAAATGTGCTTTTCTCCGTAAGGAAGTCCTGTATTTAGGCCATATAATTTCAGAATCTGGTCTCAAACCAGATCCTAATAAAATATCCGCCATGACAAACTTCCCTAGACCTAAACAGGTCGTTCACATCCAGCAGTTCCTTGGACTAACAGGTTATTATAGAAGCTTCATTGACAATTACTCTCAATTTAGCAAACCTCTATTAAAACTTATCGAAAAAGACGTTCCATTCATTTGGGGAGAAGATCAGGAAAAAGCATTCGTTACCCTAAAACAAAAGCTCTGCGAGGCTCCTGTTCTAACCTTTCCAGATTTCAGCAAACCCTTTCTAGTCACCACTGATGCATCACATGTTGCCATTGGAGGAATTCTTTCACAAGGTGAGATCGGTAAAGACAAGCCGGTTTCCTTTCTCTCACGATCACTCAAGAAAGAGGAAAGGAATTATTCCACCTACGAAAAGGAAGCACTTGCCATCCTTTACTGCGTGCACCAATTTCGACCATACCTTTATGGAAGAAAATTCACGATCGTCACAGATCATAAACCTCTAGTCTGGATGAGAACAGCCAAGGATCCAACATCTAGGCTTACCAGATGGAGACTCAAACTCGAGGAGTATGATTTCGACGTCGTGTACAAAGCCGGTAAAAGGAATGTCAATGCGGACGCTCTCTCCAGAAACCCAGTAGACCGGGACACGCTCGACTCCCAAGGAGAAGAAGAGGTAGAGATTCATACGATCACTCAGTCTCGATCAGGCCGAACCATAAAACCTACCGAACTCGGAGAACAGTACAGGGAGTCTGTGAACAAGCAGATCCGTAAGAAACGAAAGAAACAGAAAAACCTAGTAGCTAACGAACCAATAACAGGTTCACCATCAGACCCAGAGGAAGAACTTTGTCCAGATCTTCGCGAAGACCACGCCTCAGAACCACACCCTGAACCTATCCTCGAACAATGTCCTGAAAATACCACTGAACTCAATTTCGAAACCACTTCAGAATCCGGTTCTTACCACATCCCAGAGTCCAGTCCCAAGGTTACACCTAACTCCTATCCTGAATCCAACCTCTCTGAGGAAGACACTCCGACTCATCTTTCCAACTCTGTAGAGCCCTGTCCTGACCTCCGTCAACTTATGTCCACTCCGAACCAAGAAGATAGGAAGTCCTCAACAAGCTCTGACCCTGAGACCAGCTCCCCAGAGCTGTCATCGGACGAAGATCAAGAGGACGATACGGAAGAACCTTTAGAGAAGGTTATCAACGGAACGAACATTACAGAATCACGAGACTCCTTGCACATGCGAAAGGATAACATAGTGTACTTCCTAGATACACATGGAAGACCTTGCGAAGAACAATCTAAGACATGCAGCAAAAAAAGAGAACTTGGACGATTCAGTAAAATGGAACTAGGAAGCTTGAAATACTACAAAAAAGGGACTAAATACCATTTTGGAATGTATATAATGGAAGAAGATTTAGAACATTTTAACGACGAAGTCGCGTGGAACAAGCTTCAGTCCGCGTTAAGGAAACTTTTAGTACTCACCGAAAAATATAATATTCCAAGTATTAGCTTAGCCAAAACACCCGAAGTCAATGGATTCAGTTGGAAAAGATTCTTTTCTCAGTTGGCACAAACCTTTCGATCATCCGCTTGTAGAATCACAGTCTGTTTAGGTATCGTAGTTTATCCTAGTATCGCTGAGCGTTACAACATCATCTCAGAAGCTCATGCCAGTGCCCTTGGAGGGCATAAGGGCGTGACAAAGACCTTTAATAGGGTACGTGCAAATTTCAATTGGGAAGGAATGAGAGATGAGATCAGTCACTTCATTAATCACTGCCTGCCTTGTAAAATAAAGAAATTCACCCGAGTACCCACTCGACAACCCCTTACTATAACCGATACCCCAGCTAGCGCATTTGACAAATGTGCCATGGACCTCGTAGGACCTTTTCCTGTCACATCCAGCGGAAACAAGTACATACTCACAGTTCAAGACCTCCTAACTAAATATTGCATCGCTGTCCCAATTCCAGATGCAACTGCCGCTACTACAGCGGAAGCCTTCTTAAAACGCGTCGTATGTGTATACGGCACCCCTAAATCAGTTCTTTCTGATCAGGGTAGAAACTTCATAAGCAATTTAATGAAACAATTCGCCAAATTATTACACATTAAGCAATTTAAAACGACAAGTTTCCATCCGGCTTCGAATGGTAGTCTTGAGCGATCACACCATGTCCTAGTTGAGTACTTAAAACAGTTTGTCAGTAAGGATTCAGAATGGGATGAGTTCCTAGAGTTGAGCATGTTTAGTTACAATACCTCTGTTCACGAAGCAACTCAACGCACTCCATATGAACTCTTATTTGGCAAAACAGCTGTTTTACCCTCGTACCTTAACCTGCCAAAACATGAACAATTAGAAACCTATGACGATTATCTTGTTAGACTTGTAGCTAAGTTACATGACGTGCAAGAATTAGCTCGACGTAACCTGATTAGAGCCAAAGAAAGATCCAAACTCTATTACGATAGAAAGGCCAATCCCCAAGAATTTACCCCGGGCGATAGCGTATTTTTAAAAGTGGGAACAAAATCCGGGAAGTTTGGAGACCACTATTCAGGACCCTATAAAATACTCGAAGTCCTAGACCCAAAACGGATCACAATTTTCGTAAAAAATAAAGCCAAAATAGTTTCCGCTGACCGTTTAAAACACTCCCACATCCTAGCCGAAGATCTTGAGATGTCCGACTAACCACTAAAACATAAGTATAATCGCTTCGCTTGGCCTAAATTAATCATGCTTCTTTTACTTTTCAGCCTTCTTATCCTTCCGCCTTTTTGACTATTGTTAAGCTTTTTACCATGCAAGGGCAAAACAACAACACCTCTTCCTTCACTTATTTCCCTGAAATACGGCCCAAACGCTTCCTGTGTACTCACGATTTGGACATGACCAACCACTCTACCAACACGGAAGTAGTATTGTGGGACTTGACGCGACGAATATACAAAATGACTGGCCAACTGAAAAAGCTGCAGTACTCCCTAGAAGTGGCCCAGATACGAAAGGAAGCATTCCGTAGGAACCTACCAGTATTCGGTCTACCTTATTGCTATCACTGCAACGCTAGGGGTTACGAATACGTCGGCCCTTTGGGGTGTAAGTCCATTATGATCTGCACCAAATGTGAAGGACTAGGAGGAATCTCCTTAGACAAGGGTCCGCTTCACCGAATCCTCGGAGACTTGGAAAAATGTAGCCAGGAAGTTCCCGCCGCTGGGCGAGAGCTAACTCGAGCTCCCAAAGAAGGGACTGCCACGAAATCTTTAGCTCCTATATGGAGACCAGCAAGTCAACGTTCAGCCCCTATGCGTACACGGTTTCATAAGAAAACGGTTGTTATACCAACAGCCCCCACCTATGAGGACCTTACCCAGTTGAGGAACGATTGGAGCTCTAACTCCAAACACAAGAAAACCATTACTCTTCCCCTAGCTCCTGCCGGTGCCGAATATACCGGAAGGGGTGACGACCTGCCATCCATCTATGGCCAACCAGGACGAAGCAAGGAAAGGACCATTACCCTGCCCCCAGCCCCAGCCGGCGCAGAGTATGTAGGAGGATATGATATACCACCTCCAATCCATGCTCAATGTAACCAAGAAAGCACTGCTGCATCCTTGGTTACCACCCACACCGAAACCTCCAGGCGCAAGAAAAACCGGACCCACCGACTTAAAACACAGAAGGAAACCATGATCCTACCTCCAGCCCCTGCTGGCGCAATATATACCAGAGGAGCTCCCTCTCAAGCATCCAGGCAAACACAAACCACCTGCATGACCTGCTCTAGGAATCACGATTAGATGCAGGATCCATAATCCTCACCCCCTATTAACGTCTTTCTGTTACAGAAATGTGGATTATCACCTACTTTACAATCCTTACAGCTACGAGTGCTCTCGGTTTGGTCGGATATGACTGCACCGGAGGAAATACCAACATAACCGCCATATCATTAAGAAGCGTAGGGAACTGCGACTTCCCAGAGATGGAAATCCAATCAGAATCTGTTTATCTACAATTGCTACAATTAACCAACGTTCAAATGGTCCTGGTGAAATCTTGCAAGATCGAAATCCAGCGTCACGTATTCTACTGCGGCATGCACTCACACATAAGTGCAGTCAGCCGAGGATTTGCAGAATACATGGTAGACCTGGACCCAGACCAGTGCAAGAAGCTTCAGGAGACAGGACGATACCAAACTGGAGGACTAACACTAGATGGACTCGAGAAGAATAGCACGAACACTCGCAGTGTCACCTTCGCTGGAAACATACAGCGCGACGGAGGATGCAACGGAGTGCCATATTCCGACCCATACGGATCCTACGACAAAAACGTGATCGTCCAAGGCTCCATTAGAATTACCCTCAAGGATTACACCGCCACTGTGGACTTGGATAACAACAAAATACACCTGAGGAATGGTCTGAGCTGCGAGTTCAGCAGAGGAGCCTGCTCTGACGTTGAAGGCGGCCAGATATTCTGGAACCGAATCCCTCGAAACCCCTGTGAATTCGATAAGTATGTCGTACTTTACGAGGGTCCAGCCAGCAAGGGACGAGTTTCAACCTCAGAATCATCTGACTGGATCTACACCGTACAAACCCACGACATCACTTTCGCCGTTACCAAGGAGAAAACTCACATGAAGTGTGGGTACGAGTTGGTCCAGACCGAGCACCCTAAACTGTTCATCCTGGAGGGAAAAAGAGGCAGCTTCTTCGCCACCAGAGGAATCGAGTCAGCAAAGGAGATGGACATGTTCGCCTACGTAAACTCCAAATTCGTTTACGTAGAAAAGCATGTTCGGCAGCAACTCAAAGATCTCTACAAGGATGTAGTTTTGCAAAGGTGTTTGTTGGAGCAAAAGGTGCTGAGGAACTCCTTGAGCCTCGCCACCCTCCAACCAGATCAATTCGCCTACGACTTTATGAAGTCTCCCGGATATATGGCAGTGGTAAGTGGAGAAACACTGTACATCATAAAATGCATACCGGTCTCTGTAAAGCTACGCCGATCCGAAGAATGCTACCAGGAACTACCAGTCTACCGAGGAAATGATTCTTATTTCCTCACACCCAGAACCAGGATTATGAAAAAAAACGGAATGCAGATCAACTGTAACCCCATCTTGCCCGCCATGTACGAGATAGACGGAACCTGGTATAAGTTTCTACCCACAGGAACCGAAACCAAGAGCCCACACCAGATCCAGCCCAACAACAAGCCAGTTTGGGAATATAAGTCAATAGGCAACCTAGCCACCAGCGGCATCTACAATCAGGACGACTTGGACAAACTGCGAGCCGACGTCATGTTTCCGTCTGACCGACCGGCTATCCTCAACGTACTGGCGAGGAGAGCTTCAGGACAGGCTGCAAACCTTGACTCCATATCGCTCTCCGGACTCCTGGACACAGATGTCATAGAAAGATTGGCATCCAACACCTGGGATAAGTTCTGGAAGACCTATACAAAATACGGCACATACAGCGCCGGAATACTGATGACTTCAATCCTTTACAAAATCCTTAAGATGCTTATAGTGACAATCATCAATATGCTGTCGCTACATTCATCTTTCGGTTGCTCATTTCAACTACTTGGCTCGTGCTGCAGCAGTTTGTCCAACTTCCTGTTACACCGGCAACATCGACGACAACCAGAAACCAGCATGGAAGAAGGGCAGGAACTTACACCGCTGCATAAAGACGCCACCAAGCTCGAATCACTGCATCCGCATCAGAATCCATCCCCACTACCACGATCTACCTCAATAGCGACGCCAGCTGCAGAGCAGAAAGACTCCCCGAAATTCATGTTTGTATGATGCACAAACAAACATGCATTCACTAAATGTATGTCCCAAACACTAATAATATCTATGTAACCTTAGCTTTAGAATCCTTAACTAAAGCATTGTTTTCCGAAAAATATAGCAGTTACAATATAATTAGTAACTTTTTTATGGTATATTTTTATCTTTCTATTTAGGGTATACCTTAATCTATCTATTTTTATCATAAAAAGGTTGTTAATCAAACAACTATCTAATAAGTAACATAAAATTATACCTATATCATCTTGAAAACAAAAAAAACACTAAAAATATATATATAAAAAAAAACAAACAAAAAGAGAAACTAAAATACAGTAAGAGAATTTAGTTGTAAGACCTTTTTACGCTTAACTTTAAGAAGTATCAACTTATATTTATAAATTCGGTACTAGTTATAAATAATAATGAAATCTTACGTTTAAATACCAAGTATACATTCGTTCAGTTATTATTTAAATGTTCCTTTGATTTCAAACAACACTACAATTCAATAATTATTTTAAATTAACGATAATGTCCTTAGAAAACAAAAAGAAAGAGAATAGCCAGAACATAAGCAATAGTAGTTTCCTTCGGACAAAAACTTAACATTGAAGTCCAGAGATAAAGCAGTAATAAAGTCCACAAATAAGTTCTTCCAAAGTCAGCAGTAGCCATCTTTTTTACGCAATTAAACTGACCCAAAAACGTTTCCACCCAACTCGGAAAAGCCTACACCCGAACTTTGCTCAACCCGCCTCAGGTAGTAAAACTCAGAAAAGATTAACGCCCGTGCACGACAACTCCCCTCTCAGGTAGGGACTCAGGAAAGGTCGACGCCCATAAAAAGCAACTCCTCTCTCAGGTAGAAACTCGGAAAACCGAACGCCCACATGTTGTGTCAAACACCTCTAATGGGAAAACACAACTCAACCGCCTATTTTCCGTATTAACCAATAAGCAACCTTCCTTTCCGTCGTGAAACGCATGAAAGGAATTGTCTGAAATCCAAGGAAAATCACGTGTTTGCTCGCGAGTTCCTCTTCAGAGTATGCCTCTATCTTTAACTTATGTATACTATTTGACAGAGTAACTCTGCCCAAAGCCATACTTTACTTTAAAAATGAATTCATTGGCATGAGATTTTATTATTTAGGAAACAATGCAGCAATTAAGGATAAATAACCCACGAGTTGTGTAGTAATGCTTAACTCAATTTCACTAGAGAAATAAGAGTGCAATAAGCACTAAATTTTATACAAATAGTAAATAAAAACTCTTAATTCTCTAAACTAACATTTCAATACATTTAAGGAAAAATATCAAGAACATTTCAATACATTTAAGGAAAACATCGTCAAGACAAAATTAAATTGTCTAAAAGAATTATGATCAGTAAAATCATATTTCTTTTTGAAAAACATCGAACATAGAGCTGACAGCTAGTCGAAGATAAAAAAAAAAGAGTCCGTACAAAACACCGGCACCGCGGAACGAAAGAGAAACGCCGTGTCGAATCGGGACTCAAAATTCACTTCACCTAGCTGAATAAAAAGCCTCTAGTCCGATGTCATAAAATTCGAATCTTTTTGTCTTTCTTCATTATAGCGAAACGCCAGTTTAAGGAACGTTGCAACCTAACGCTAACAGAAATTCTTTCCTTTTGTTTGATTCAATATAAAGAATGACAAAATAAAAAAGAGCGAGATCCCTAAACTGACGTCCCAACTTTAAAATTTTTAACTCTACATTAAGACGAAAAGAAAATACCTAAGCGAAATGAGATTTACGACAACGAAAGCTTCTCACAAAATACGACCAATATTTTCTGTAATAAAAAGGTCTTACTGAAAGGAAATTTCGTTGACTATTCTTGTCCAACTACGATTTAAGATTTGAGATAATTATAATAAATATCACAAAGTTAAGAACAGCTAAATTCTTCTTTCTACGACATACAGTTATATAAACATTTAGTTATAAAAGCGATAAACGATATATCTGTTCATATATTCTTTATTTCTCGATAAGCAATAAATCTACTTGTAATATCAAATTACTTAATCGTTCACCTAGTAAGCTAAAAACAAGATACCCAACTTTATATTTTATATAACCTACTTAAGATTAATCTAGGGTTCGCTTTTAGCTATAAGTAACAAGCGCATATCACATCGGTTAGTTCCGAAACTCGCTAATTACCGCTACCATTTAGAGCAACGGTCAAGCGGCGGTCACAGCAGCAGAACTCGGCGCAAATTCATGTTCTCAATCTTCCTCTTCTTTCTTATCAATCCATGTAGCTTCCCTGACAGTGTGCAGCACTGCAGCGCATCCTCACCCTCATCTTCTAGAGAATGTCTTGTGTTCCATGATTGTTCTTTCTAGATTAAATGCATTTTGCAAATGTATTTAATCTCAAAGTCCCGAGGTGTGACGTAAAGCGAACTTTCGTCCGTTTACTCAATTTTATAACATTTCCTCGCTGAAGAAAAAAAAAGAGGAAAAGAGTCGTGACGAATCAAGTCATCCTAATACATATTCAATCTAAACAAATAAAGAAGCACTTCAGTTGCCTTCAATTACTGATCTCAAAATCAGATTAGTATTGTGAGCGAATAGTGCTTCTGAAGGATGACTTTTACGACTCATAAATCACAACAAAAAAAGAGTCTGAGAGACGGCGGATCGCTGACGCCACTCATAGAAAGAGCAATCAAAAAACCTTGACTCTCAATTGAATGGGTCAGCCCGGGAAATTGGGACTCAAGTATCTTTTGTATCATGTAATAAAAGAATCCAATAAATCTCGACTTAACAACCGATCGGGCTTAGGTAATCTGCCAAAACAAA
>JABFOZ010000029.1:0-14891 GCA_022817625.1 Calliscelio sp. ZL-2020 | reverse complement strand
CTTAGTCTCTGAATGAATAAAATAAAATATAGGACTTAGTCTCTGGTTAATAAAATGAAATATTGAACTTAGTCTCTGAGTGAATAAAATAAAATATAGAACTTAGTCTCTGGTTAATAAAATGAAATATTGAACTTAGTCCTGTGTGAATAAAATAAAATATAGAACTTAGTCTCTGGTTAATAAAATGAAATATTGAACTTAGTCTCTGAGTGAATAAAATAAAATATAGAACTTAGTCTCTGGTTAATAAAATGAAATATTGAACTTAGTCTCTGAATGAATAAAATAAAATATAGAACTTAGTCTCTGGTTAATAAAATGAAATATTGAACTTAGTCTCTGAATGAATAAAATAAAATATAGGACTTAGTCTCTGGTTAATAAAATGAAATATTGAACTTAGTCTCTGAGTGAATAAAATAAAATATAGGACTTAGTCTCTGGTTAATAAAATGAAACATAGGACTTAGTCTCTGACACTTGCATCGAGCGAAAAACTCTTACAATACTTAAGAATAACTTACGTTTGCCGATCTCGGCCGTGTTGTTTGGCTAAGTCCCATCTTCTGGAGATTGGTACGTTACTACTAACTGTTCGCACTTACTACTAACTCTACGTTGCACACACTACGAGTATAACCTACGGCTGAAGCTGACGACTAAGACTGTGTCTCACATTGCGAATCTATGGGTCTTTATACAGCCGAAAAGTCAGAAAAATCTAAGTTTTCGGGAGTAGGGTGGTCGTAAATTAGATGAAGTTTCCGACATCTCTAGGTGCGCCGAAGGTCTTACTTCAAACGTTAGATAAACTTTATGACCCTTTTTCTAACTAGTTCTATCGAATACAATTAGTTGTCGGAGGTTCAAAGCGCTTCCGAACGAAAGATGCGTACACGTGTATGACCCTACTAGTGGTTAGCCTTGCCGATTTCCTGAGCAACAACTAGAACTTGCAGAGACTTGCCGAATCTCTGGTTCTCGCGGAAACTCGCGGTTTCGTGATTTAACCGGCTTGAATCATATTAAATCATATTGAAAATATCAATTGAAAAGACGTTCGTCCTAGATGTAGCTCAGTTTAATCTAATTAATTATTAAAATATTTCATTATTAATTTCGCTGTGAATTTAACATTATGTTTAGCTTACTGAATACAAAAATTGCTTAATCTCGAATGATTTTATTCTAATTATAACATCTGATTTTAAAAGAATTAATCTAAGCGGTCAAGAGTCGCGCGAGGACAGCTCGTCCCTTTCTCTGTAATGCCGCAAAGCGCTCGCACGACGCGCGCGTTTAGAGTATGCGTATAGCTTGACCTTCCTATTGTATTTGTTTCTTATTCTATATTTTACGAGTTTCTTGAATTAAAAATGTAGAGTATAATAATGTTTCTTTTAATATAGTATAACATATAAAATATATATAATTAATGTGTATATAAAAATGAGGAAACATAGCATCCCGTTACACCTCCCGTTTTTAGTCGCATTGTCTATATCTAATGACAATCGACACATATTATTTATTTATATAGAAGATGTTTAACAATCTTAAATCATATAATATTCTTCCGCGTAAGCATTCTACGCCGAGGAAAGAGTAATTCTAACGGTTAATAAATTCCAAATGCCTGAAAATTTGGCAGCTACTTTCATTCATGACTTTTCTTCAGTTCGTCGCATAGTTTAGTGGAAATACAACGTTTTCCTTGCGTAAGTATTATTACAAGTAATATTTGTTTTTATATACTAGTATTTGTTTATTATATTTAGTATTTGTTTATTGTATTATTTCTAGTATTATTTAATTATATTATATTTATTTTATGTATGTTTTATTTTTATTTTTAATATAATTCTTAGTGTTATATTTTTATTATATTTTATTATTATATTTTTATTTGTTTATTGAATTATTTCTAGTATTTATTTAATTATATTCTAATATTTATTTTATGTATGTTTTATTTTTATTTTCAATATAACTCTTAGTGTTATATTTTTTATTAATCACTAAAGATTATTCTTATGTTCATATTATTTGACGTCTTATACTGCTGTTAGTTATATAGTTATTTTTGTTATTTCACTTAATATTATCTATAAATAATAAACATCAATTGAAATAGAAAATGTTTTATTATTATAATAATATAATATAAGGGATTTCCATTAACATATTTGTATATGCAACTTGTTTACATTTCTGGTTCAGGTTGATCTTCGTGACAGTAAATGCAGTTTGCGCTTGTCGTGTAATAGAACATCGGTATGTGGCACATAACGCATCTATCCATCCGCCGGCTGTACGGGTATTGGCTGCTACGGTGGGCTACCGGTGCGAGTTGTCGGAGATCTTCGGATGCGAGATAGCAGCAATCTTGGCAGAAAGCGAACTGGCTGAGGTTGAGGTATATGATGGCTCTCAACTGTAGAACGCAATATCGTCTTGACTCCGGGTGTTGGTTTCTCGGGCCCTGCTCTGGTGGTGCAGGATGCTGCTCCGTTGTGTCCGGACTTTGAGACCGGTCACTTCCAACTTCAACTTGATCAGATCGTTGAGACTCGTTGTCTGATTCGACATCAGATGCAGCAGGGGATGGTTCTCCAATACTAGCCATTTTCGTACTCTGATTTGTTTCGGTTTTTCCTCTGCCTTTATACCAGTCTAAGTTCCAAGTTTGCATATACCAAAAAGGGAGGGGAAGCGATTTGACATTCAAAAAGATTTTAAAAGATTTTCTCTTTCAATATTATTTTCGTTACTTAACAAAGTCGTAAAATTATTGTGCTAATATTATGTCTTTTAAGATCAAAGTATTATGAAAATGAATCTTTCCTCGGTATCCTATTATGTAATCTATTACACTTTTCCTAATTTTATGATCTAAATGACCCTTAATATTATAGCTTTTGCCTTGGTAAGTACATTATCTAACCTTAACATTAATACGAGTTAAAATCTATTCATGCATATTTATATAACCTAATTGATTTTGAAATGTATTTCTTGTTATATTTAACATATTTAAAGTTAAAATTTTGGCAATCTTTTTAAACCAAATTGGATTAGCTTATATATATATGTATGTGAGTACGCATAGATAATATAATTCTATAATATTGGTTGAATATTACATATTGTTATATTTGCCTGTCTATATTCGAAATTCTAAAACACTTACATGTTTTCAGGTAATTACACATACGTGCTGTGCGAGTTATCGTTGATGACGTCATTATTGGAGTTGTTAGAGTGGTTGCCAATGTTGCTGCTGCGATCATTTCGGCTCCTGCTGCTACCTCGGGTCGTGCTGTTGTTGCTGCTGCTTCTGCTCCTTCGAGTTCCATTTAATTGATGGTGATTGATCTCGTCAATTGTTGGAACCACGGGTAAGATCCTGGGATGAGGCGAAACGTAATGTTGGTGAACCTCGGGGTTTGGTGTTACTGTCGGGTAGATAGTGTTTGACTCCTCTGGTGGCGCGTCGTGATCAATTATAAGGACTCTCGTTTGATTTGGCAGGAAGTAATGATCTTGGTTTCCGGGTTCTTTGAGAGTTCCTTTTTCTGGTGCAGTGTCTTTGGGTTTTTCGGTATTATTTGGATTATTTGGTGGGCGTCGACCCAAGTGTAACAATAGATTGGTTACAGAGTCCCAAACGGCTCCAATTAGATAAATGGACCATCCGTATATTGAATGTAGCGCAATGCCATGAATGACAGTGTCGATTAGCAACTTCACTCCTCTTACTAATATAAATATTCCTAGAACTCCAGCGCTATAAGTACCGAAGTTGATAAATCCGGACCAAATTTTATTCCAAGCGTTGTGGGCCATTTTTTCGAATGTTTCCTCGTCGATGAGATGGTGTAGGGAAATTCCTTGCATTTTAGTCTGGTGACCGGATACTCCTCGAGCCATGGTGTTCAAGATGGATTCCTTCTCCATTGGGAAAAGGATGCGGTCCCTAAGATTGTCCAAATCTTGAGGTGTGTAGATACCACTAATAGCTAGGTTTCCAGGGCTCTCGTATTTCCAACCTTGGTGAGTCATGGGTTTCAGTATTTCTGGCGGCATCACTCCAATTGGTTTCGGCAAGAGTTTGTACCAGGATTCCGCTAACCGGTACATCTGAGGAATTATCGGATTACATGCTGTCTGGGTCCCAGTCTTCCGCAAGATGTGAGTTCTGGGAGATAAGAAATAGCTGTCGTTTCCCTTGGCCACTGGCAATTCTAGATAGCATTCTGTAACATGACTAAGCATAACTTCTACGGGAATGCATTTAATAAGGTGAACAACTTCACCAGCGACAACTGACATGTAACCAGGTCCTCGCATGATGTTGTAAGCAAACTCATCGGGCGAAGTGGTGGCTAATGTGAGCGCATTTTGTAAAACTTGTTTTTCGAGCTCGCAACGCTGTTCTAGTACGTCTACATATAATTTTGTTACCTGTTTTTCAATATGGTAATTTACGTAAACAAATTTGGTGTTGATATAAGTGAAAACATCTATATTTTCACTACTAATTTCTTTTAGTTCAAATGTTTTGTCTTCAAAGTTCTTAATTTCGCCAATAAAAAGTTTCGGGTGTTCTGTGCGAAATGCTTCATGTCCGCATATCTCAACTTTTTCTCCTTGGGTTAATGCAAATGCTGCATCATCGTCTTGTATAACGTACATTACTTGGTCGAACTCGTGGCTAGCATCTGTGACTTTAGTACCCTTCTTTTTCATTACAGTACCGTATTGGTTGTTTGAACATGGGCCTTTGGGGAGTTGATCCCAAAATGTATAGCCTAGTACTGGATCTAAACAGGTTCCGCCTTTAAGCGTACATTGTACGCCTGAGTTTAATATGATTAGATTATTTTTCAGATTTACCGCCGCATAATAATCGGAAAGTTCTATTCGCAGATTTGCTTCGACGATTACTGTGTCCCATCTACCATAACTATCAGAATATGATTCTCCTGAGCAAGCACCGTTGTTATATATTTTACCAGCCAATGTTATCGATCTATAGGTGGTTCTATTTGCTTTTACGTCATTTAAAGTATGTCCTTTCAGGGTGGTGCCTTCGTACTCGTGTAAAGCCTTACATTCTTCTCGACTTATTGACATCACATATTCTTTTCTTCCTCCTGCTACTGCTGATATGTGGCTATGCATGCCACAATAATGTATTGTACGGTCAACTATAACCTTGCAGTGCATTACGTGAGCTGCGTCGTACTCTAATAGTTGTATCAGTTGTACTATAATAGGCTCAGATTTTGTTTGTGGTATTATTTTTCCACATTCGCCTACTTCAATCAAGCTGAGATGTGTTACATTTAATCGCTCTCCGCTGCAATCGTATCCAATAATTGCAGATGCGGGTGATATGGATAGTAATAACAACATTAGTATCAAAGATGTAATTTTTTCCTTATCAACAACTGTGTGTGCCTGCTGATTATGAAATGGACGTGTTGTTAAGCGAGATCGTGTTGAATAATTCGAGGAATTCGGTACATTCCGATAGATTTTATGTCGTGCGATGTATTGGTTTCGTGAACGTTGAGTGTGCAATCCTCGTGGATGGGGAGATGCTTGCACATAGGGTTTCTGCGGAGCATAAATGGGTGGTGGGGTTCCACTTGGAACTTGATTGTATGTTCTTGGAGGTTTTGGTGGAGCTGTTGATAATTTGTTGGAACATCGTGGATAGGTTCTCGGTTTGCCTCTGTAATTAGCCTTATTCCTTTTAGCAGCGAGTGGATTAGGGGTTGATTCTGAAATTGGAACCGCATTGCTTGGTAGTGCTATTTCGTTCTCAGTGGGTTCTGGTGTTGAGGGTGGTGCTGGCGGTGCTGACTTTATTGATGTTGTTGATTCTAATTGAATTTGTTTACAAAATTCTGATGTCCATACTGGTATTGAACTGTTGTAGCTTGGTGATTCGGGATTATCAATCCACCCATCGTTATTAACTGTGATTTCATAGTCTTGGTCTGGTCTGATTTTATAGTGGTCTCGTGCTGTTATACCGTTACTTGTAGATGGTTCGTCGTATGCAGGGGCAAGAAAATTTTCTGTTTGATTCTTGTTGTTATTTATCCTTGCCTCCCGTTTCCGGGCTTGTTCTCTTAAATGTGCTTCATAAATAGCCTGATGTTTTTCAGTCTTACTTTTTTGTTGATGAGACTGTAAGAGCCCCCATCGATTTAATTTTTGATCGAGTTTGGACAAAAAGTTTTCTTCAGCGGGCAGATAATTTCCCTAAAAAGAACGAAGTGAATTAGGCTTCCTTGGTTATGTATGAATGCCTAATGCGATCTGCTGAGACAGTTTTTACCTTGTCCTTTATACGAATTTTGATATTTTTCTGACTTATAACTTCTATGATCTTATATGGACCTTTGTAATAGTTACCGAATTTACCCGTTTTAGTTTCATTTAGTAAAAATACATAGTCACCAGGGTAAAAAACTTTAGGTTTAATTTTCTTGTCATAATAGGCTTTGTTTTTTTCTTTAGTCTTAATTAAATTTTGTCGGCTTAATTGTCGCAAGTGGTATAAACGACTTACTAGTTCAATAAGGTAACTGTCGTATGTCTCGGGTTTTTCGTAATCGGCCAATGGTTGACTGGATGGTAATGTAGCAGTTTTACCGAATACTAGCTCAAAGGGCGCTCGTTTTGTTGATTCGTGAATCGAACAGTTATACGAGAACATTGCTAGTTCTATCCATTCGTCCCAATCTTTGTCATCATTAACATATTGTGTTAAATATTGTGCCAGGGTTATATGACTGCGCTCTAACGAACCATTACTTTGGGGATGAAAGCTGCTCGTTTTTAACTGTTGAATCTTCAATTTTTTTGCTAATATTTTCATCAAATTGCTAAGGAAGTTCCTGCCTTGGTCTGTGAGAATTATTTTGGGACTGCCATAGATGCATATGAATCTTTTTACGAATGCTTCTGCGGTAGAAGCGGCTGTTGCATCCTTTAAAGGAACTGCTACACAATATTTAGTTAATAAACATTGTAAAGTTAATATGAAGCGGCTACCGTTATCTGTTTCCTTTAGCGGCCCTACTATATCTAATGCGATTTTCTCGAACGCTGTTCCAGGTGTATCGGTTATTTCCATGGGTTGTTTAGTCTTTACTCTAACTAATTTCTTCAATTGGCATTGTAAACATTGTTGAATATAATTCTGTACGTCTAGCTTTTGATGTTCCCAGTAATAGTTCTGTCGTATCATTTTGTATGTTTTAGTTATTCCTTTGTGACCACACATGGCTGAGCCATGAATTTCTTTAATTATATCGTACTGTAAGTGTCGGGGTGGTATTTGAACTATTCCTTGACATAGAATGATTTTTGATTCTGTTCGAGTTGATAATGCTTTAATTTTCCCATATATTCTTTTCCATTTTATTCCGTTTACTTCTTTAACTATTGGTATACTTATAGATTCTACTTGCATTTTGTTTATGGTTGAAAATAATTTATTTAAACAAGAAGCGATTATTTCCCATGCCTTCTCTGTATTGTAATTTTCATCAACTTTATTATTACTTGTAATGACCATTAAAAAATGCTTAGTCTTATTTATCTCTGACGTGACTATCGTACCTGTTTTTTCATTATTAATTCTTGGGATTTGAAATTTCTTTGATAATGAATGTGTTTGTGAATCTAATAAGATACCGTCTGAACTAATAAAATAAGCTAAGTGATCTGGTCTTAGTATCAATGGGTCTCTTGACTCTATTAGGTTATTGCCGCCAACTATTTTCTCTATTTCAAAATCATCATCTTGAACGTCCGTTTTGTCTTGATCGAGTTCATTCGTTTGTTCTGAGTTGTCCATATTTTCGAACGTGTTTTCAATCTCGTCGACTTTTTCTACCATTTCCAATGAGTTGTGTAGATGGTCATCATTATTTTCCATTGTTTCTTGTTCTTTAGTACTCTGTGGGTCAATGATTTCCTCTGTTTCTAATGTTTGATTCTGGTTTGAATTAACTGGTGCATTATTTGCGTCGCTGCTTGGATGGTTCCGTAAACGTCGTGCGGTTTGTTTTTCTAATTTACGTTGCTGTTTCTGTTCCAATTTAGCATAATATTGTTTTCCTACTTCCGTTAAAGTTTTTTGTCTTTGTGATTTTCTCATTTCTGTTAATGTGTTTTGTCTGTCTGACCTTCTGATTTCTAAGACTTTTACATAAGCTATAGTTTCTGGTTCTGGTGGGTTTCGTGAAAGTGCGTCAGCATTTACGTTCATTTTACCTGCTTTGTATACCACATCAAAGTCATACTCTTCTAACTTTAATTTCCATCTGGCTAGTCTGCTCGTCGGATCTTTTGTCGTTCTCATCCATACCAAGGGTTTATGATCTGTTACGACAGTAAACTGTCTACCATACACGTAGGGTCTAAATTTTGAAACACAATATAAAATCGCTAATGCTTCTTTCTCATATGTTGAATATTTTTGTTCAGTATCGTTTAGTGTCCGTGATAAATACGCTACGGGTTTATCCTTTCCAATGGTTCCTTGACTTAGTATTCCACCTATGGCGGTACCTGATGCGTCTGTTGTGATTATAAATGGTTTATTAAAATCAGGATATTGCAGCACTGGTTCTTCACATAATTTTGTTTTTATTATATCGAATGACTCTTGCTGTTCAGAAGTCCAAATAAAGGGTTCATCCTTATGGGTTAATTTTGTGAGTGGTCGTGTAATACGTGAATATTTATCTATGAATCTTTTATAATAACCTGCTAATCCTAAAAACTGTTGTATATTAACTAATTTCTTCGGCGTCGGAAATTTAGAAACAGCTTCAATTTTTTTGGGGTCAGGGCGTACTCCGTCTTGACTAATGATGTGACCAAGATATGTAACTTCCTTTCGTAAAAATTCACATTTATCCGGTTGTAATTTCAAATTGGCTTTACGTAATCTGCCAGCCATTTTTAAATATTTCTTACGATGTTCGTCTAATGATCTTGCGTAAATGACTAAGTCATCTAAATATGTGAACATTTCCTGTGTATTTAATCCTGTTAAAACAATGTCCATTAAGCGTTGGAACGTTCCTGGAGCATTTCGTAATCCAAAAGGCATACGTACAAATTCATAATGACCATGGGGTGTAGAAAAAGCGGTTTTGTGTGCATCCTGTGGGTCCATTTTTACCTGATGGAAACCGGATTTTAAATCGAATACGGAAAAGTACTGTGCATTTCCGAGCTGATCTAATATATCTATTATATTTGGCAAGGGATAACTGTCTCTGATCGTTACTTCGTTTAATGATCTAAAATCTAAGACCATTCTCCATTGCTTGTTACCCTGTGAATCTGGTTTCTTGGGTACAATCCATACTGGTGTGCTATATGGGGAATCAGAATCCTTAATTATTCCTGAATTTAACAGTTCTCCGACTTGTTTTTGAATTTCTTCTTTCAGTGTGGGTGGATATCGATATTGCTTGACGCGAATAGGTTTGTCGTTGGTCGTAGTTATTTTATGTTTTAATACGGGAGTTGCTGATAAAAGTTCTCCGCTTAAATGAAAAATATCTTGTGTTTGTGTAACTAAATATTCTACTTCTGTTCTTTCTTCATCATTCATGTGATCCAAATGTAATAATTTAATCAATCGCTCTAATCTTTCAGGTTCCGCTGACTTGGACTGGATAGGAGGAGACTCTCTTCCCTCTCCCTCGTGTACGTCCGAAGGTGGGGCCGTATTTTGGCGTGCCATATCTGTGATGGATTCCTCACCGTAAGGGGTCTCTTCTCTGTGGAGAGACTGCTGAATTTGTAATACCACATGGTTTTTATTATTTTTATTTTATTCTTAGTATGTATGCGTCGTCGACGTTTGGCCATTCTATGTTTCACAAATAAACTTGATTGGTCTGAACCAATAGTGTAAATTTTTGATGTTTTTTCCCGGGTTTTATTTACACTAGGAATCTTCCCTTTCAAATTATTCGTGCTCTCTTCTAATACCTTGAAATCCTCGATTTCTTCTAGAACGTGTGTCGGAACCTTAATTTTGACCTGTTCTTCTGTTGAGTTAATGATAGGCAAATATGCTTTACCATTTATGTTTTTTACAAATGCGTTACCATAGAATATTCCTGGAGCGATTTCCTGTCTTGCTAAATAACCTTCCTTAACTTCATTCTGAATATTAACATAAGCTACTTGACGTGTTCTTGGTTTTATCTCAATAGTTTGATTTTTGTTGAAAGTATATTTTTGTTCTTGTATAATTAAACAATTCTCTTCATAGTTTATTTGAGCGTTATTCTTCTTTAGAAACTCAGAGCCTAGTATTCCATCTTGTGTTATTGGAAACTCATTCGGAACAATGTGAATGTCCGTATCACATCCTAATATGTTTACCTCGATCTTACCTAATGTATCGACATTTCCTTCTGTAATTCCACTTAGTCTTAATTTATCTCGTTTGTTTATTTTGTAATTGTTGCCTACTATTTTCTGTTTTACCAGATTAGGAGAAGCTCCTGTGTCAATTAGAAAGGTTGATGGTTTTTTAAAAACAAATGTTATTGTAGGGGAGCTATCGTGCTGAATGGTGTGAATCTCGACAATTTGAATATTATCTACTGCGTTGGAATTATCGCTCTCTCTGGTGCTACTTGTGCCTCTCCCACTGTAGGCGATGGGAGAGGGAGTAAGTTTCCCGACTCTATTGCCAACTGTTCGGTTCCTGGTTTACTGGATTTGCATTGTGGAGCAGCATGTCCGAATTTGTAGCATAATTGGCACTTTGTGCTCTCGTTCTGAGGACAATCTCTCGCATAATGTCCTTTCTGCTGACACTTATAGCATCTCATGAAACCTGTGTCTTGGCCTACCTTTGGTTGTTGATTTCTGCATTTTTGTGCATTATGTCCGAGTTGGTTGCATAATTGACATTTATTTTGTTTTCCACAGTTCTTAGCGTCATGTCCGTGTCTGTTGCAAATTTGACATTTTAAGTTGGCATTCCTGAGTGAGGGACATTTGTCGATTTGATGTCCAGATTTCTTGCAATATCTACAAGATAGATTGTTGGTGCAATCTTTTGCAATATGACCGTCAGAGTTACATAATTGGCAAACTACTTTGGCTATATTCACCTTCCTTGACTTTAAACGGCAATCATCTGTTCTGTGGTTTGTTCTTTTACATATTTGACAAAACTTGGATTCAACTGAGGTTGGCTTTTGAGATAATCTCAATGAAGCTTGGTCTCGAAGCAATCTCTCTGTATCTAAAGCTTCTACAACTGCTCTATCTAAGCAATTTGTTTCCTTGACTCGTGCGCTTATTTCACTCCGCAATCCGACTAGAAATGCGTGCATTACTTGTGCCTTAAATTCGGCTAATCTATCGGGAGTGCATATACCTCTGTTGTGAGCTTT
Source organism: Calliscelio sp. ZL-2020 (assembly GCA_022817625.1). Classification (NCBI taxonomy): domain Eukaryota; kingdom Metazoa; phylum Arthropoda; class Insecta; order Hymenoptera; family Scelionidae; genus Calliscelio; species Calliscelio sp. ZL-2020. The sequence goes on along the minus strand of JABFOZ010000029.1, from coordinate 3,429 downwards.
ATGTGTCTCTATGATGGTGTTTTGCATTTCACGAATGCGACTGACGTAGGATGGAACATCTTCATCATACAACTGATATAGTTTACCTAGTTCCTTAATTAACTCAGGAACAGTGGGAGGTCGATATAATTCCTGTAGATGGTTTAGTAGTTCTTGCACTGTACCAAAAACTTGTCCGCGACTGAGTGATTTTGCGCCATCTACCAGTTTCATGCAAATAAGTTTTACTAAGTTAACTTCTGCACTGGGAGGGAGCATGTTTTTCGCATCTATGCATCCAGCTGCAAAATCGCGAAAAGAGGCATGAGAGGATGTACCTGAAAACTTTGGTACTGCCTCAATGGCATCCCTCAATTTAACGGTGTGATCTGCCATTGCTACTTCTATTTGGTCTCTTTGACCTGCAATATGATGGTTAGACGTGAAGGTAGAGGGCGGTTGAGTCGTTACTGGATCCAGTAAAGCAGTTTTCGGTGTTTCGGCTGTGTTTGTTGCCGCAGGATGAGTCGGATTCGTTGTGGATAGAGCAGAAGCTAAGTTTGGATCAAATGGTCTCCAAATATTCTGTATTTCACTTTCAATGTTTCCGTTCGTCGGCAAAACTTTCGGCTCTAAAACTGGCGTATTCTCTGGGGTAAAATATAATGTATTTGATAGTGGATTTTCTGAAAATTTGACCCTATTTTTGGGATTTTTAAAGGTAAAAGAATATGGAGTATCTGTGACTGCAATATTGGATATAATTTTAGGTTTGGCGATAAGTGGAGTGGATTGGTTTGGTAATATACCTCCGGATTTTTTACGGATGTCTTTTATATCTCGTTGTATTTGCTCTTCTGATTCGAAATCTGTGTCCGAATCGGGTTTATTAAAAATTTGTGTCTTCTTGATTGCTCCCGTATTTCGATAGGGAGTTTGGTTGTTAAAACTGAAATTAAAAGATGACGGTACGTCAGGCTTAAACACTTCAACTAGAGGACGCTTAATTGCTGATTTAAGTTCGCTCTGATTTCCTGATTTCCTTGCGTCCGTTGAATATTGTATTAATTCCTCCTCTTGTTTAATTTGTTCATTTAATGTGGATTCAATCTCTGATTTATCCTTGGTTTGTTCTGATTTTGTTTGAGATGTATTTACTTTGTTTCCTACAGTAAGAGTTTCGTTATTAGAATCTGAACTCTCGTTGGATGCAGGGTCCTCTATCTCTGAATCTTGCGAGTGATTTCCACTTAGATTTTCCATTGATTTTGTCTGTATTTCATCATTTGATTCATTTGAATTTTGATCGTCTAATATGTTTTCCGAATTTATGTGTTCGTCCATAAAATCATTATCATTCGGAGGGTTTGGTATATGATATCTTTCGCCGGTGGTAGTTGTTACTACTAATGGGCGTCTGCGACTGTCTGATAGTTCATAAAAAACATCTGGTTTTGAACGTCTAGTTCTTATTTTGTTGGGGTCCATAATATATTAAATGACATGAACTGATCGTTATAGCTAGTCACTTGGTTTCATACTATGGTTCATTATGCACTGGAAATTTACATTCGGTTATAATAAAATCTCTTCTTCTTTTTTCTTCTGACAGAAGTTTGAAAAACACAATAGCACAATACTCACAGTTAAGGATGTGTTGTCTTGCAAATATTTCTTTATCGCAAAATGTGCATGTATAATCTTCGTGTTGAATATTTTTAATAACCACGTGTCTGTTTGTTACTCGTTCTAATATAAAATTGTTTAACAATTCCAATCCACAACTATTGCAATATAAATAATGAGTCCTGGGTATTCGGTATATATCTTCTGTACCTTGTTTCAAACATAAAACGCGATTTCTGGTGATTTCTTGCAAAATATAATTTCGAACACTAAGGTTGAACTCCGTGCTTGGCATCCACGGTAGTCCAGACATATTTAATATTAAATTAAAATTGTATAAATATTCTGACATTTATGCTGATTATTTCAGAGTTGTAACATGTAAAATTTCTTAAGACGAATCGACTTCGAAATCAGAATCTAACTCTTCAAAAAGTTTTGCTGCTTCAGAGGCCAAGAATTCCAATTCGGGACATTCATGGTGCAGATGACCAAACAAATTGCAAAATGTACATAATTTGGATATATATTCACATTCAAGTTGGAAACAATCGTTACACAAATAACCCATTACACTACAAGCAAATTGCATTTCAAGAAGTGGGTTGTGGGACAAAAGAAACGTATAAACCGTCGGTAAGTCGAACATTAGGCATAATCTTCTCAGTAGTTCTGCTTCGGAAGAAGGCATGATCGGTTTCTTAAGGAAATGTGTTAACTTATGCAACTGATAGTATATTTTCGGTCTCAGCGTCTGTCTTCTAGCATAATAGAATGTTCTTGGAACACATAATCGTCTATGTCCTCGTTGTAAGCGAGTATCCTGACGTATGCTTGAGCACAACTAATACAGCATAAGATAGATCTTCTTCTCAACAGATTTCTATTACAGCCTTTACAGGCATAATCCGAGTTACATGTATCTCTTACAAGAGCGTGTCTTTTCTCTAATCTTTCCACATTACGATTATTTATGATAGGTTCTATACAATCCTGACAGTATAAATTTGATGTTTTATGTAATCTATAAATGTTTATCGGTAGTTGTTCAAGACAAAATACACGACGTCTCACGATCTGTCTAATGTCATATTCTGTGTACCTTTGGGTAACAAAAGTTGGTAGAGATAAAAAAGCCTCACGCAAATCTTCGGGCAGACACTCATACACAGCTGATGTCATGACAGAATTGGAAGATAGAAATACAGAGTACTCGTTTAACAACCCAATACATACATTTTAGCATTTCGAAATTTTAGTTAGAGTCCTACCGACTGCGCCAAAATTTTTCCCTCTGTAACGTCTTGGACGATCACAGACAGGAGAGGACGCCGTGTGTCTTACGACTGAGCGTAATCAACGGTACCCTCGCAACCATTGAAATTCAACGAGTACTGGGTTGATAAAATGAATACATATATGTTATATTTAAACTTAGATTTATTTATGAAAGATTCATCAGGTGTATATAAGTTAAATTACAATCATGAAGATAGAGTTTTTGGCTCGCGTAAAGTTAAATATTGGACTTCGTTAAATAGGGGACTTAGTCTATGAGTGAATAAAATGAACATCGGACTTAGTTTCTGTTTGAATAAATGAAATATAGGACTTAGTCTCTGACTGAATAAAATAAAATATAGAACTTAGTCTCTGGTTAGTAAAATGAAATATAGAACTTAGTCTCTGACTGAATAAAATAAAATATAGAACTTAGTCTCTGGTTAATAAAATGAAATATTGAACTTAGTCTCTGAGTGAATAAAATAAAATATAGAACTTAGTCTCTGGTTAATAAAATGAAATATTGAACTTAGTCTCTGA
>JABFOZ010000028.1:0-15169 GCA_022817625.1 Calliscelio sp. ZL-2020 | reverse complement strand
CACTCACATATTACAGGATTGTATAGAGGTAGTTCTCATGATCGGTGTAACATCAATTATAAGGACCATTACTTTATTCCAATTATATTTCATAAATTATCTGGATATGATGCTCATTTTATAATAAATGACCTAGTAAAATGTTTCCCAGGACCAGTTAAATTATTACCCGTCAATAAGGAAAAATATATTTCATTTACGAAAGTTGTTGTTGGCACAAAAATCAATTTACGGTTTATAGATTCATTTCGATTTATGGCTAGTAGCATAAACAAATTGACATCATATCTTAATAATGATGATAAAATAATTACAAGAAATCATTATACTGATGATGAACAATTTGAACTAGTAACAAAAAAGGGTGTTTTCCCTTATGATTATATGGATAGTTGGTGTAAATTGCATGATAAACAATTACCTTAAAAAATCGCGTTTTATTCAAAATTAAATAAAGAACATATTTCTGATGAAGATTATATGCATGCACAAAAAGTGTGGGACAAATTTAATTTACAATCTCTTGAGGAATATTCTAATTTATATTTAAAAACAGATGTATTGTTGTTGGCCGATATTTTTGAAAATTTTAGGAAAAATTGTTTAAAGACATATGGGTTAGATCCTCTAAATTATTATACAGCACCCGGCTTGGCTTTCGACGCAATGCTCAAAATAACTGAAGTAAAATTAGAACTTTTTACTGATTCTGAAATGCATTTATTTATTGAAAAAGCAATGAGAGGTGGAGTAAGTCAATGTAGTAATAGATATGCGGAAGCCAATAATAAATATATGGGTTCTGCTTTTGATGAAAAAAAACCAGAATCTTATATTATGTATTATGATGTAAATAATTTATATGGTGCTGCAATGAGTCAACATTTGCGATATGCAAATTTTCATTGGTTAAACAATTTTGATGAATTTGATATAAACACTTCAGATGATGCATCAGATGGTTATATTCTAGAAGTAGATTTAGAATATGATGTGAGCTTACACCACGATCATAGAGACTTACCACTTGCTCCAGAACATAGAATTCCTCCTGGTAGCAAACATTCTAAATTATTAACAACGCTTTTACCAAAAACAAAATATGTTGTTCATTACAGAAATTTGAAACAGTATTTAAATTTAGGATTAAAACTAACTAAAATTCACCGAATTTTAAAGTTCAAACAAACCGCATGGTTGAAAAAATATATTGATTTGAATACAGATTTAAGGAAAAAATCGAAAAATGATTTTGAAAAAAACTTTTTTAAACTTATGAATAATAGCGTATTCGGCAAGACAATGGAAAACGTTAGAAAACACAAAGATGTTAGACTTATAACAGAATGGACAGGTCGTTTTGGAGCCAAAAATTTAATTGCTCAATCAAATTATCACAGTAGTGAAATAATAGATGATGATTTTATACTAATAGAGATGAATAAAACATCAATTAAATTTAATAAACCAATCTATGTAGGATTCACGATATTAGATTTATCAAAAATTTATATGTATAATTTTCATTATAATTACATAAAAAAAACCTTTGTTGACAATGCAATGTTGCTCTACACAGACACAGACTCATTAATTTATCATTTTTACGTTTCTGATATATACACATTTATCAAAAGAGATATACATATGTTTGATACGTCTGATTATGATGTGAATAATGTATATAACATTAATTTAGTAAATAAAAAAGTGTTAGGATTAATGAAAGATGAAAATAATGGAAGGATTATGACCCACTTCGCAGGTTTACGCGCAAAAATGTACAGTTACAAAATTTTAGATTTAATGATTATGTTAACTGTTTATTTAATGAAAAAGAAATATCTAAAACACAACATTTAATTAAAAGTAAGAAACATAATGTTTATTCAATAAAACAACGTAAAATAGCTTTAAGTTATAAAGATGATAAAAGAATACTTCAACATGGTACTGCGGATACTTTACCATGGGGGTACAAATACTTAGAAAATGTTAATATTGAATCTATGGATGTATAATAAAATAATGTTATTTAAATATTATCAAAACGTGTATAAAATTAATTTTAAGTTTAAGTTTAATTGTAGAATAAATATGGAGATTGAATAAAAACTGATATTTAAATTAAAAATATTGTTTTTATTTCAAATTTATAAAATATAATTAATATTAACTATGTTATTTGTAATATTGTTATAGTTGAGGTTGTAGTTGCTGTTTTCCTGTTACTGTTATTGTTGTTGTTACTGTTGTTGCTGTTTTCTTGTTACTATCATTGTTGTTGTTACTGTTGTAATTATTGTTGTTACTGTTGTAATTATTGTTGTTGTTGTTGATACTGTTGTTGTTACTGTTATATGGTTGTTGTCCTGTTATTAACCTAATAATGGTGTCTGATCATCCTCACCAACATTTCTTTTATATAAAATAAATTGTACTCTGAATCTTTTGTCACATCGTTCATCTAAATAAAAACCGATTATTGAAATATGTAAACAAAATAGAAGTACTAATAAAATATAAAAGTGTATATTGCCGAGAATGTTATTTACCATCATTATAAAACCGCTTGTATTTGATTGTTGTGGGTGGTGGCTGTGATTGTGGTTATGGCATTGTTGTTGTCGGTGTCATTTTGGTCGATTTGTTGCCCATGTTTGATCTAACACAGAAAATATATAAGTCAATCTTGTTTTGTTAACATTGATTAAACATGTATTTCAAGTTATCATTCAGTAACTATTAGCAAATTAAATAACTCAATATATTATATAGAAATTAATATACACTACCTTCGTTTTCTGTTATAACCGAAACTAACCTTTAAATCTCTCTCTTAAAATAAATTGACTGTTTATGTCGTGTCGTGTCGTGTCGTGTCAATGAAAGAATGAAGTGAACGTTGCGACATCTCCACATGTGGCGTTGTTGCAACGCCACATGTGGAGACGCCGTTCAAAACCATGTGCATGCAAGATGTGTTCCAAAAACGTTTTCAACCAATCATATATTCACGTTTAATTAAGAACTCAGAGCTCTGTGTTTTAGAACACTAGTGTGTACAAAGTAAATGATGTTTTCATTTTCTAACAATAATTATTATTAAAAAAGGATAGAGAATTCTGAATTTTATGAACATATGAATTTCTGAACACAGAATGAAGTGAATATTACAAACTTCTCAACATGTGGCGTTGTTGCAACATCTCCGTTCAACGCCATGTGGATGCACGATGTGTTCTAAAAACGTTTTCAACCAACAATATTACCACGTTTAATTTAGAACTCAAAACTAATATAACGTTTTAATTTCCTAACAATAATGTTTATTAATAAAGGATAGACAATTATGAATTTTATGAACATATGAATTTCTGAACGCAGACATAAAGTAATTGTAACTGTAATATATTCAGAAGAGTCTTATTTGAAACTAACTTTCTGAACGTATCAATCTTTGAACACAATATTATAAATATCATAATAAAAACACTTTTCATAATTATAGTGCTAATTACTAACTTAAATTTATGAAAGATTAAGGAAGATTAAGAGAATAAAATATACAGGTTATTCTTTTCATAATATTTATTAAAACATATTTTAATCTTGTACATGAACATTCACATTTTTTTCTCGCATCCACAATTTTAGGAGTAGTACATTTTTAAGTGCACAATTTGATTTCTGATGTTTATCCTCATGATGTTGACATTGCAGAATTGTTTCATTAGACAATTGTTTTAATGATGGACAGTACATATCTTCTAAATTAATTATAATTACATCTTTTAAATATTTTTCGATGAAATTTTTTTTTGCAATCCTTTTACGTATACAATTTTTGCACCACAAAGAAGAGATTTGATTATATAATTTTTCATATGACATGGAATATAACCTGAATCCCATTTTATGGAATGGAAGTTTCTTGAAAGCCATGAATTAATTGATTTATATTTAGCAGGTAATAAATTCCAAGCATATGGTGATTCAAATAAATGTACTACATTTAAGGAATCTTGTACGCAAGTAACTGCTAATTCTTTTAACACAAATTCATTGATGGGTTGCATAAATCCTTGTATATCAATAATATATTCCATTATAATCTTCTTATAATGTTACTGATGGGGTTATATTCAATAATGCGATCATGTAATATTAAACAAAATGCTGATGTCTCAGCAGGGAAATTTTCGTTTGCTTCTATTTCAAGCCTAACATCCACTGGTCCTGTCTTCAGTGATTCATTTTGTTTTGTACAATCGATAACAAAAAGAGGGGATTTGTTTAAAAAATTATTTTTAGATAATAAAGGTTCTGCTTCTCGATTGTAATATACATATTGAAAATTTGTATACATTTGATATAAAACTGCAAATTCATTATTTGCAAAGTTCAGATTGAGGTTAGAATATGGATAACACTGTGAATTTAAAAAAACTTTTAAATCTCTAATTTTGCAATGATCAAAATGACTATTATTTTTTAGTTTACTTTTTCTATTTGTTTGCAACCCCAATATAATGAAGCGAGGTTTTTCTAATTGGGATGATGTTTTCACTACCCAGATATGTTTCATTGTTGTAGGCAGCAAAGGATATTCAAATAAATCCCAAGATCGAAAGCTTATTGCTATAGGTTTATCCTTAGCAATAAAATCAAGAAATCTAATTTTTTTATTATCAGAAAGTTTAATATGTGGCATTAACCATTCTATTTTTGTTAATTTAATTTTATAATTTTCTTCTGGAGCCGTTTGTATAATAGCAGAATCATCATTATTAGCTCGTGTTAAAATAAGTTCATGTTTTGAATTTACAATAATTTTTTTATAATCTTCAGCAAAACCCAATAAAAAGCTTAATGGAATAGATACATTAAAATAACCATTATCATTAGTTATTGTGTTTTCTTCTTTAATACCAATCCAACTTGCATTTTCTAATAAATTTTTCTGACTTGAACTGTGTGATATTAAATTTTTTAATAGAGAAGTTATACCAACATTTTTATTGCGATCAATTTCTACACCATTTAGTTCATATCGTATTTCTCTAAATAAATGACAAATAGCATTGTTCACTAATTTTGTTCGTTCTGTTAAAGTATTATTATCATCTTTAACTAATCTTCCATATATTTGTAATAAACTATTGCTTGGTAAGACACACAAATCTGCTTGTTGAATTATTATTCGTATTTCATCACCATTATTAAAACTAGTTGAATTATAAGGTTTATATGAATGAATTTCATAACTCGAAATAGATTCATCAAAAAGAACTGGCGATTCAAATTCTAAAATATCACTCATTATAAAAAGTTGACTTTATATGCAGGCCTAAGCTTTGCAAAAATTTGATATTTTGAGGTGTTATTGCTATGAGTGATTTTCGTGAACTAAACAGTTTTTGATAAAACAAATCTTTTTTATAACTTTTACCTACTTTAGTATTGTAAATAATCCCCATTTTTATATTGATTTTACGTGCATTCTTATAGTAATTACTTCACCTCTAAAATTAATTAAATCACCGTTTTGATCAACAATTCGAATTTGTAAATGATCTATTGCTCTAACCGCGACTGGCAAGTAAATAACATTTGTTGGTTTTTCAACCATTTTATAGCCTGGTGGAATGGTTGGAAAAAATTCATGAATTGTATGAACTTGATCATTATTTATATATGCACCAGTTGTAATATTACAATCAACTCTTATAGCATTAATTTTAAGAATAGTTACAGGTAAATCTGATGCGTATTCAGTATTAGCTTTCAGAATACGAGGTGTGAAACCGAGCAATGAACCAATAGAATCTTCTTTTACAAAATTAATATCTTTATCACAAATAATATTACATTGCAAAGTATTATTATTTGGTTTTATATATACATTTACATTAACACTTCGCAAATAGTTTTCTATATCTTCTATTTCATAAGAACCTGTGAGTATTGTAATTATTTCATCACCAACATAAAATTTATTATTCCCCTCATCAATGTTTGGAATTGAATTAAAAGTTAATAATTCTATCAAACCAAGAGCATACTTTTTATTTGCAGATAATTCAATAGGTGGAAAATAGTATGCATTTAAGACTGAACTTGTGTTATTTAAAGTAAGTGTAAACGACTCCATACTAAATTTATAACTAATCAAAAAAAAATTTAACTATTGTTATATAGAAACTGTAAGCATAAATGTCCACAATTAGAAGTATTAAAATTTTGATAACGTTGAAAATTGTATCTTATGCTACCGTTTCCGAAATATTGTATGAGCTCCTTTGGGGGTGGTAAATTACCAAAGCTATCAAAATAAGTTACATCATTATTATGTTTTTTATAGGCCGTCCAATGTGTACCAGGTCCATCTTTATCATCTAAATTAACAATTGCACATTCATTTTTTAATGGACCATGTTTCGGTAATGAATTTCGCATGAAAACTCCACGAAAATGTGGAATCTTTAATTTTGTTGCATATTTTATTAAATCTATGTTAGTCAGAGCTCTTTTCGGTAGCACATTATTCAGTTTTTTGAGATTTCTAGACCTAAACCTTTTCTATAAGGTTTTAAATATAACCCTTTTCCTAAAGTAATATTTTCCATAGTTTCATTATGTCTTTTCAATTCAGATAATTGTTCTTTTGCTGATTTATATTCATTAGCTGCCTTTGCAATTGCAGCTGATCCACCAGCAAGACTTCCTACGGCTGATAAGCCTGCTAAAATTGGTAAAATTGGTAAAAACCCACCAATCTTAGATGGTAAAGGGAGAATTCGTGGAATACGAATATTTTTTTTACCACCAAGTGCTTTTAATGTTTCACGCGCACCTTTCAGTGCTGTTTTTATAGGATTGTTTCGAGTATTCATTAATCTTTTAGCACCAATTACAACTTTTCTCAATGCATGTTTTCTTGCATATGAATTTTTTTTCTTTGCTAAACCATTACCTTTAAGCAGTCGTTTATGATTTTTGTTTACACCTTTCCCTCTTATATTTCGTTTTTTCAAACCTTTCCTTTTTTTATTTTGTTTACGTTTGCGTTTTAATTTAGCACCCATCCCGAATTTTCTTTTTAATTTCATAATATTAGAAACACCAAATGCAGCAATTTTTTCACCAATAGTAGCGTCTTTAGCAACAACTCGTTCAGATGCTTTTTTAGCTAAAATTTTATCAGCAGCGTGTCTTTCAGCTAAATTTTCACGATTTTGTGAATAGACTATGGCATGTTCTTTACATGCACTATCAAGAGGATTTATTCCAGCATCTCCTCTTGCTAATCGTTTAGCTAAACGAGTTCCAGGACCACAGAAATTATATGAAGGAATATGTAATTCAAAAGGTAAATTATTGATTAACTTGTTTAATATGCCACAACCTGATTTTGATGTTGTCATGACGACATTTTCTAGAAGAATGAAAAAATGAATAAAAGGTATGTTATATAAATCTTTTTGTATAGTCTAGCACAAGATGGAGTTTAAGAAACACCAAGCATCATTACCAGTAACAAATTTTGATGTCATTCTACCAAATTCAAATACTAATGAAAATAAGCATGGACCACTGTTACCCAACAGTATTCGTGGTATTATTGTAGGACCTTCAAATTGTGGAAAGACTAACGCTTTATTATCGCTAATAATCTCACCTAACGGTCTTCGCTTTGAAAATATTTATTTATATTCAAAATCACTAAATCAACCAAAGTATACTTTTTTAGCTGATTTATTGAAACCAGTTAATGGTGTTGACTTTTTCCCTTTTTCTGAGCATAATGAAGTTATTTCAACAGACAATGTGAGACCAAATTCTATAATCATATTTGATGATGTTGCTTGTGAAAAACAAGATCATATAAGATCATATTTTTGTATGGGTAGACATAAATATGTTGATAGTTTCTATCTTTGTCAGACTTATACACGAATACCAAAACATTTAATTCGTGATAATGCTAATTTCTTGGTATTGTTTAAACAAGATGAAACAAATCTAAAACATATTTATAATGATAATGTAAACACAGATATGTCATATAATGAATTTAAGCGATTATGTTTACATTGTTGGAATGATAAATATGGTTTTATTGTAATTAATAAGAACTCGGAAATTCATGATGGGCGATATAGAAAAGGATTTGATACGTTTATAAATATAACCGAATAATTAAATTGAAAACAGTCGTATATTTACGGTGTTTGTAACAACAACATGGATAAAATACATAGAGAGAAAAAACGTTTGCAACATATTGCCAAAATTAGTGATATTATTCGTGCAAAGCATAAATTATTAAAATCAAACAAAATTTCGTCTGATGAAATGGTTAATGATATATTTAAGCCTATAGTTATGCCATTAAATAAATTAATTGATATATCTGAAAATGATGATAAAAAAAATATTTTTAACAAAAAAGAGAAATATGAAAAAGGATTTAAAAATGATGATTATTTGATTGATAATGATACTGATGATAATGATTCTTATGCATTTAAAAGTGTACTTAGTAATTTCAATACACCAAAGAAAAATAAATTTCATAAAAACAATTCATTCTATAGTAATATAGAAGATGATGATTATAATAGATCTTATAAAGATATAAGTAATGCTGATGAGGTACACTCATCTACAATGCTAAATAATGATTTTGTTAATAAAACTAATACTATGGATATAAATAGAGATGAACAAGAGTTTATGGATGTAAATGATGAAAATAATAAACAAAACGATGTTACTACCATCAATGAAAATATTTCTGAAGAATATTTAAAGCTACTTAAAAATGATGAGCGCAAACAAAATAAAATCTGTGACAATGTATTTGGAGTTCGACATCTTAAAGATGGTTTATATATTGGTGATTCTAAAGCAAAATTTGATTCTAATAATTTATATATTAATGATGATAATTATATATTAACAAAGGGCTTACTTGAATTAATATTTAAGAAAACTCCCGATAATAACTTAATTTCAGTAGATGATTATAAAACATATAAAGAGATTATTTTAAGAACAAATGCACACAGAAAATATTATAGGGAAGATGGTGATTTTCGTGTTAAGGAACAAAAGTTTAAAAATATTATATCTAAGTTTATTGAATCAAGTAAAACAGGTGGGAGTTTACCTGAATATATGAAATATTCAAACAATAAAATATCTTACATATACTGGAATGATCCAAATGAAATAATAGATAGATTACGTCTTCTCATTGCAAATAGAGCTGCGGGGAATACAAATAATGATAATGAAATAATATTAATTATTGATGAACTTCGTGAAGCTGGTATTATATATTGAAGACTATATGTTTATTCATTCCAATTTTAAAATGTCTGTTGATGTGTTTGGACATATTTTAACTAATAGAAATAGAAATAATCCTTATTTAAGAGGACCTCGTGGAATTGGATTTCAATTAACTAGTGATGGTCATTATGATATGCTGAAGAAACGAATTTGTAATTTAGCTCAATCTGTTCTTGATGATGATGCCGTAACATTATATACTATGAAAGATATGATTCAAAAAGAGCTTAGTATTTTAAGAACTCAAATTAACAGTAAAATTAATCAAGAGTTTAATTATGTTAAAACTGAAAATAATAAAGTTAAACAGCAAAATATTATTATAAAAAATGATATTACTAAATTGAAAGAGTATAACAATGATATGATGTTGGAACTAAATAAAATTAAACAACATAATAGTGTTTTAATGTCAGAAATTAATATAATTAAAGGACAACAAATTGCATATTCTAAAATGAAAATTGAAAATATTAATGAGCGTATATTTCAAACAAACAATGAAATTATTAAAATTAATCATGAAATTAAAAATCTTAAAAGTGAACTATTAGATAAAATAAAATTAAAATACTATACAGTTGATGATAAGAATACTGAGAGGTTTACTGATGGATGGGTGGAACAGAATAATGAGAAAGAGTAATCATAAAAATTCATAAAAATAATCAGTTCATAAACTGTTAATTTCTATGAAAAACATCATTTACAATTTATTCATCATGGAAGAAGTTGTTAATGAATTACATAAATCAGCACGTCGTAATTATCCTCGCAGACATGTAGAAATTCGTGACATAGGGGATACTTTTCAAGCTGATTTGGTTGAAATGTGTAATTATGCAAAAGAAAATAAAGGTTTTAAGTATTTGTTAACAATAATAGATATATTTTCTAAATATGCATGGGCTATTCCTCTTAAAAACAAATCGGGGCAAACAGTAAGTGCAGCATTTGAATCTGTATTACAGAAAAATTATGTACCTAAAAATCTGCATGTTGATCAAGGTTCTGAATTTTATAATGTAATATTTAAATCTCTCATGCAAAAATATAAAATTAATATGTATTCAACATTTAGTCATCTAAAAGCATCAATTGTTGAAAGATTTAATAGAACTCTTAAATCCTTAATGTTTAAACAATTCAGTATGCGTGGAAATTACAAATGGATTGATATTATACAAGAGATAGTTGTAAAATATAATAATACAACACATAGAACAATCAAAATGAAACCAATAGATGTTAAACCAGCGAATTCTAAACAATTATATAATAATGTTTACAGAAAATTAAAATTATATTCATCGATTGAAAAGAAAAAATTTAAGAAGGGTGAAAATGTTCGAATTAGTAAATTTAAACATATATTTTCTAAATCTTATACACCAAATTGGACCACTGAAATTTTTACAATTAAACATGTAAACAATACTGTTCCGGTTACATATCAATTAGAAGATTACAATGGAAATCCTATACAAGGAGCATTTTATGAACAAGAGCTGTTAAAAGCGCATCATTCAAATGTTTATCTAATTGAAAAAGTTTTAAAAAAAGATGGAAATAAATTATTTGTTAAGTGGTTAGGTTTTGATGATTCACATAACAGTTGGATTAATAAAAATGATGTAATGAAAAACACAAGCAAAAAATAAAGTTTCTATGTAAATTAAAAGATAACAAAGTAATTTTATTTCTACATACCCATCCCAACGTTTTATTTCAAGGTAACTGTTATCAGAACATGTAATATGATTTTAGTTTTAATTGAAGATATACTTATCTTATCTAAACAAATTCATTGAACTTTTATGAATTTAAATTGATTATTTTATTTACAAATAATTTACATAATATATTTATTAATATGAATATATTAATAATATAATGCATAAATTAATTATCGCCTAGCAGATGATGTCATATTCAAATTATAACATATGACAATGACGTCACGCAAAAATAATCGCATATTTTCGCCACATTGTGCTTCAACCCGCTTATCCCTACTACTAATGTATAAATATTAACTTTAATTGAATAATAAGTTTTTATATTTATTTATTAGAAACAGTCTTTTATTTATTATTGTTTTTTTTGTCTGTTCTGTTTGTTGTGAAGCGATGCGGAGTTCTACAGTTGTTCTGAGCTAACCATGAAATTTTATAGTTTAATTTTGAAATTCTTTAGGACCTAAATTAAAGTAAAGAGTAGTTAACTTAATTAACTTGGCGCCCAATAATATTATTATTAATTTCTTTTAGTTATTTATGACATATTTTCTGACTTTAAATTTGTTTTATTTGATTTAGAGATCTACGTTACCGACACTTTGTCATTAACGAGAAATTTGAAGGAGAAGTAAACATTAGGCTTAGATATTAGAAATCAAAGCATTAAATATTTATATTTTGAAATTTTGAACTCTGATAGGAATTTGAACTTTTAAATCAATAATATTTTAATGATTTTAGATTTTATTTCAAGAACCTAAAGTTACAAAATAATTTGAAAGATAATTCTGAGCAAAACTATAGTTACGGCCCTGGACGTCCAAAATTATAGATAAAGTTGCTTAGAATTTATCAAAAGTAAGAACAATCTTACAAATGGCGCCCAACGTGGGGCAACGATAAACAATCGATCACTTAATTGTTGTATTGTTCAAAAATCTATGTTTTGTATTTTAAAAATTTTATGTTTTGTAATTTTGAATTTATTTATGCAAGTTCTCGAAATCACTACAAATTGGCCTTTGTCATATTTGTTTTATTGTGAATTAATTTATTTTCAACATTTTATTTATTGATAAATTTGATTTTTTTATATATTTGATGATATTGGATTATGTATTGTCAGGTTTGAGTAAATTATAGTTTGGATGAATTTTGAGTGAATAATATTATTGATTTGGATTGTTGATTTTATATTTGGATTTATTTGGTAACTGTATAATTTATTGAGAATAATTTTAATTAAAAATGAACTTTTATTGAGTTTTATGATATTTGAATTTCGATCCAAAATGGCCGCCTTCGATAATCGAACCTAGCGATTATGTTTGAGCACCTAACTTCAAGACGATCTGTCAATATTTACATTGTTGATGGAGTTAAATTGAAACGACGATTGTCGAAATTAATTGAAAAGGATTAATAATAAAGACCCTAATTGTGTGACAATTAAATAAAAGAGAAATTGTTTTGAGGCTGTGATACATCTGTGTCAATAGATTTACGAGGTAAAATCACTTAATTTTATTTTTTGAGTATTTGTTTTGCGTAATAGAAACTAACCTCAATTCGTTGTTTATTTTTTTTTAAACTGCCTTTCTCATCCAAATTGGTGACGTTTATACATAATGGATGCTGTGAAATCGATGTACGAGTTCTCCGAAAAAAATCAAGTTCGTGAATGGGCGAGGAAAACGCCGATAAAGGACCTAAAAAAGATTTTGCGAGAACTTGGCCTGAGTTATGAGGGCAATATTGATGGCTGGACAGAAAGACTCATCCGATATTTTGAAAAGGTAGTCCTGAATAATGGTGTCGAATTGTTGGAAACAGACATTCGAAACAGTGATAGTGAACAATCGGATGAGGAAGTGGCAGGTAATCGGGTAACAAATAGAAATAATGTCGCGTCAAGCGTGACGCCAATTCGACAAGACGAAACAGTACATCGTGCGCGTAATACCGGTGCAATACCGCGACCACCACGACGAGTAAACTTTGACGCGAGTCAACATACTACGCGCGAAGTGGAATTTAATCGTTCGGAAATAACTAGTGAAGAAAGACCCTGGCGCGTTTCGACGATACGAGATAGTGCTCATTTCTCGACACTACCGAGATTTAACGAACGTACAGATAATATGGAAACCCCTTTCAGATCCTTTACAATTGATAATCACTTTTCTCATTCTTCTAATGTCACGACACGTGTGAATGACATGAGAAAATGTTTATCTAATTGGAAATTGAAGTTTTCGGGAAACAGTAAAAGTGGAGAATTGAGAGCCGAGGAATTCCTAATTTGTATTAATGAAAAAAGAAGAGGTACCGACATTACCGACGCGGAAATGTTAAGTGGGATATCGGAGCTACTCGAGGGGGTTGCATTAAGGTGGTATCGTTTGGAAAATCGTATGTGGAAAAATTGGGCGGATTTCGAAGACCACTTTCGCGTACATTTTGGTGACGAGAATTTTCAGTTACGTGTACGAGAAGAATTGAAGAATCGAACTCAAGGACCTTCGGAAAATATAATAGAGTTTTTAACGTGGTTTCGTTATATAATGCAATTTTTAGATCCTATTCCGTCGAGTTATGAACAATTAAATTTAGCATATAATAATCTAAATCCCGAATTTAAAATGAGAATCGGTCGTGAAGAATTTAGTACCTTTTACGAATTGGAAGCAATAGGTAAATCATATGAGGCTCGAAAGAGATCATGTCAGTCTTATCGTCCACCTGTCACTTCCTCAAATACACTTTTTAATGAAATGTCGAGTATTCCTAAACCTCGACCTAGACCGAGAACATTTGGTCGATCGGCAGCGACAACAAATGTTGATCAAACTGAGAATAAAGAACCTGAAAGAAAATTAAATGAGGAATATAACAGAAATAATGATGAATATTTGAGGAAGAAATCTAACAGTTTGAGAGAGAATAAAAATTCAAGCCAATGTTCAGCCACTAAGAAGCTTTTCACTTCTGGAATGAATGAGAAAACAAAGACCCTGGTTTCATCGAGAAACGAAAACTCGAGACCAAGAGAAGTGGTGATGAAACCAAGAGTGGTTGAGGTTGAACGTAGAGAAAATAAAGAAATAAGTTCGAGAGATGATGAAGCTCCTCAGGAATATGTATTTAAGTGCTGGAACTGCGAACAGCCAGGACATAGGTTTACAGAGTGTAATTTACCCTTGAAATATTTCTGTTTCGTTTGTGGTAAACCAGGGGTAAATTGTAGAATTTGTCCCTGTTCAAATTTGAGAAACTCTCCAAAAAACTAAGTCGGTCGGCGACTGTGAGCCCTGTCGTCGACAAGGAAAAGAAAGCTCAAGAATATAAGGTTTGTGGTGTAATTAATACAAACGAGAGTGACTCAAGACCCTACATTAGTTTGAAAATGATGGGTAGAATTTTTAAATTCTTGTTGGATACGGGTTCAACCCATTCATACTTGAGTTCTTTAGGATATAGAGATTTAGGTTTAGGACCATTGATAAAAAAAAAAGATATTTCGGTTAAGATGGCTAATGGTGTTAGTGAGCCAATTTTAGGTCTTTTTGGAACTTGGATTGAGTTTTCTGGAAAAATAGAGTATGTAGAGTTTCGAGTAGTTGAGAATTTGTCCTATGTGGGAATAATAGGTATGGATAGTATTCGGAAATTGAGATTAAAGTTAGATTTTTCACAAGAGTTTAATCTTATAAATGTGGATAATATAGAAAAGGTTCAGACTCTAGATAGTTTGGTTAGTGCTTTATTAGAATCCCCTTGCGCAGGATTGCAAGAGCTCCGAGGAGATCAAAGGGATAAATTAAAGTCACTTTTAGAGAAATTAATTCCAGAGAATGAAGTTAGATTAGGTTTGACTCATATGGTAGAACATTCGATTGACGTGCAAGGTCATGCACCAATAAAGCAGAAAGCTTATCGAATTTCTCCGAAAGTTCAGGAGTCAATGTACGAGGAGATAGAGAAAATGTTGAAAGACAATGTGATAGAACCTTCTCAAAGTGATTGGGCCAGCCCAGTGGTCATGGTAAAAAAGAGTAATGGTTCATATA
>JABFOZ010000027.1:0-15269 GCA_022817625.1 Calliscelio sp. ZL-2020 | reverse complement strand
TAAAAAAACAAGAAAAATCATTCAGAATTTCCTTTATTAAATAAAATTTAAACAAATAATTTGTGAATATTTTTATTATTTTTCAAACATGAAATCATAATTCGTACAAAAGTTTTTAATAAGTATTTGTGGAAAATATATCATGTTGCAAAATTAACATTTAATATTCCTGCATTTTAATTGTTGTTAAAAAATAGTATTTTTTCTGTATATTATTGTTCAAATACAAACCAATATAGTTTAATCTCAAATTAAAAATAATTTAATTTTAATGTATATTATTGTTTTATTATTATTTATATGTAACGTGGGAAAAATTTAATTTTTTATGAACAAAATTTTAAACTAAATAAATTGTTTTATTTCTCCGTATTTCTCGTGTATTTTTTTAATTATTATATAATACTTTAAATGTAATCAACTTTTTTTATAATTTATTATAACATTCAATGATTTGCAGCGAAAGTAATAACTTATTATTATTTGTAAAAGCTTACATACCATAATATGACTAATAAATATAATATACATAATATGATAAATGTTTTATTACGATAATAAAATATTTAGCAAACCTTAAACATTTCATATTATCAAAACAAAATGTTGAATCATTTTAAACAACATTTTAATGATTCATATATTTACTGACCGAAGATACAGAGAGGTGGGGGTTGAGGGAAAAATCCCTTTGCACCGCCCATCTGGTAACACTGAGTGGTGGGGGTCGAGGGAAAATTCCCTCTGGCCCGCCCATCTGGTATCACTGTCGCCACCACTATTGTATATATTGTCATTTCTTAAATATTTAAAGCAGATATTTTAAATGGAGTAGGCAGAACATGAGTGGCATGTTCAGTATATGTGATACCAAATAACGTATATAAATAAGACACTGAAAAACACGGAAAATTCAACATTAATAAAAAAAACTCCAATTTGACGTTTCAGAACATTCATTTCAATTTTTGTTCCAATTTTCATATAAATTTAATTTCAATAAAGTATAAATCTCTGAAAATCAATTAATGAAATACTAGTAAAAGTGCTAAAATTCTCTGACGTGCATATTTTTTATATTTTTATATTTATTTTATATAAAATACGACAATTGATTAAAATGGCAAATGAATACTATTTTTGGATACATCATGGAATACAAATAACATATATACATCAAGGGTCGCGAAAGCGACCCGACGAGCCAAGGTGTACTTTATTTATTTATAAATAAATAAAGTCATCATGTCTTGACATGAGGAGCTTCGCTACCCTATATACTTGTGTTTCTGCCATTCTAACCTATACGCTGACTTTGATACCAATTTTCTATACTCTCGCGACATTGTCACACTTTCACATATTAATTAAATTCATTTTCTGAGTGTTTTCTATCATATTGACTCGTTTTAATGTTTATATTTTAATTAATTCTTGTATTTATTATCAAGCGGTATGTGAAAGTGTCATTTTTATTAGCGAAAAACGTTCTACAATTAGATTATTTTTCTACGTTTTAGATATATGGGAATTCATGTTAAGTATAAATGGCGTTTCCCTAATATGTGGCATGAAAAATGTTGAAATCATGCTTGAAGAGATTTGTGGGAATCTATATGAACTGTAAATGGCATATCCCACATATCAAACTAGTGGATTTTACGTACCGTAATCTGAACACAGACACACGTACCAATCTGGAGATCAGCGACAAATCGCTTCGTGTCCTTTTCTGATATACACAACTATTCAAGTTCACTGCGTTCCATGCGCCTGTTATGTTCCTATGTCTGCGTTCAGAATTCATATTCTACCGTATTGTAAAGTCTTATACACATCATTCGGTAAGGCTGTAGGCACGCAATGCGAGCATTACCAGCTTCGAATGCACGAAGATAACTGTCGTCTGCTCGCTATAATGTTTTTTCAGCTGACAGTTAATCTAAACTGTGTACGGGTCAATTTTTAAAGAAATATGTCAAATAGCGCGCCTACTATTTATATTATTTACAAAGATGTATTTAAATATTTAACTAAAAATTATTCAATAAATTAATATGATAATTGAAGATCCCGGTTCAATAATGAAATGTGCGGATGAATCGGCTACGCTTCCTCATGATTGTTGACAACCGCCGATTGATATGATCCATCAAGTTTAACATTGAAATTAATATATTAATAATATTTGCACAAACAGGTATAAATGAGAAAGTTGTTCCTAGTATATTAAAGAATTCTTCTAAGAAGTTTTAGCTTTCTTTGTATTGTGGAAGTATAAATACGGTCTGATGTTTGATCGTCAATTGTCATCAATTATAACGCGCAAAATTAAAAGGTGCCCGTCAAGCTTGCGTCATAATAAGTCGACCGTATTTATACTTTTACAATACAAAAAATGGTCAAACTTCGTAGAAGTAATCCTTAATATATAAGGAACAACTTTTCCGCTAATACCAGTTTTTGCAAATAATATTAATGTATTAATTGTAATGTTAAACTTAATGAAACGTATCAACCGGCGGTAGCCAATCACGAGAAAGCGTAGCGGGTTAACGAGCACCTCTGATTATTGAAGCTTGGTCTTCAATTGTATAAATCTTGTCAATAATGTAAATTAATGGATTACATTTATTCAGGACAATGCGGTAAAAAATCAAAGTACTTTGATTTTAATTTTATGTAAATGTTTACATAAACATGCTTAAAAGTCTGTATTGTGATTTATTTACAATAATTATTACGATATAATAATTATTGTAATGTTAATAAATTTGTTATCCCTCTGATTTCTGCGGGAAAAATGAACTGTGAGTTTATATGTTTATTTTAATATAAACAGACGTTATACTAAAAATATATATATAAATATAAATAAATATATATATATAAAATAATTATAGCATCATAGCTTTTAGCCATTCGATTAATTTCATAGGTATTAATTTCAAATGCGCAGTTAAAAAATATTTAAATTTTATGCGCAATTTCGATTAGTTAACAAATTAATGTTTTTCAAAGTTTAGGTTCTTGTTCCATTTTTAAATTTCGTATTGAACAATTATTTTACTGTGCGAAACAAAACATCTATATGAAAATGCATTATACTATTTTCTTTTTATGTGAATGCTGTTTTCGCATTATTATAAATTATCACTGATTGCCAAAATTATATGAAGTTTGTATAACATTTATGTAAATGATTTAACTGAACGATTTACATAAAATTTACATTAAGATGTATCCACATCGTCCTGTATAATTATGGTAAATCGTTTACATCAATTATATACAAAAATTTACATACCACTTATATAACTACAAGGAATTTATAAAATTATTATTTTTATACGTAATCTGTAATTATGTAAATAATTTATGAAGACGATTTACGTAAATTTTGCAGGACAATGAGGACACATCTTGATGTAAATTTTCAGTAAATCATTAACATAAATTGTGGTTATCACGGATTATTCATAAATATAAAAGAAATTTGTAAATACGTAAAATATATGAATATTATTAACTTTTTATTATAAACCAGCCTAGAATAAAAATTGAAATCATGCACTGAGCCAATTATATAAAAAAAATAAAAATCAATCATCAAGTAACTTATAAAAAAAACTTCAGTACTCGAAATAATTATAAATAAAGAGAAGGTGTTAAGCATTACAAATATTTAATGAAGAAATTAAAAGAAATGACAATAAAATTTATTATCATACCAAAAAATTACATTACAAATGTAAAATCAATTATCTACAAACAATAAAACCGAAAAAAATGAAATCTTGTAATCTGAGCCAATTAGAAGTACAGAGCATTAAAAGTAAATAATTAAAAAAAAAGAAATCTTGTAATATGAGCCAAGTTCAATTATATTTTATAAATTAAAAAAAAATTTAAAATGACCTTACAAAGGTAAAAAAACGATCCAAGATATGTTTACAAATATATATCGAAAAATAAAACCAGAAAAGAATGAAATCTTGTAATCTGAGCCAAGTCAAATTGCCAAACATTAAAAAATTTCATGAAATCCATAAAATTATATAAAAAAATATGAAATCCTGTAGTATGAGCCAAGTATAATTACATTTTATAAATTAAAAAAAATTAAAAATTACCTTAAAAAGGTAAAAAAAAACGAGCCAAGGTATGTGTTCAAATATATAAAATAACTACAACCAGAAAAAAAATGAAATCTTGTAATCTGAGCCAAGTAGAATTACAAAACGTTAAAAATAATTCATGAAAAACATATAAGTATAATTACATTTTATAAATAAAAAAATTTAAAAATTACCTTGAAAAGGTAAAAAAAACGAGCCAAGGTATGTGTTCAAATATATAAAATAACTACAACCAGAAAAAAATGAAATCTTGTAATCTGAGCCAAGTAGAATTAAAAAACGTTAAAAATATTTAAGGAAAAAAATATATTATTTTTAAATTACATAACATGATTAAGTATTAAAAAACAAATGGGAAAATAAAAATCGTTCAACAAATTAAAAACATATATTATTTTGAAATTAAATTATATAATTTAACAATTATAATTTGACGTGATCCCACTTCATCTAAGGATTAAAAAACAAGTGGCTCCCCCTAGCTGACCCGAAACCTTGGCGCCCCGTTTTTATAAACAACGTTAATTTTTACATATATTCATTAACATTATTGTTGGATAGGTCCTTTCAATGAAAGACTACACTGACACCTTTATATATTCTTTATTAAATCCATCTATCTTCTGTAACGTTCACAAATCAAGTGAAGAGAACTTTTGAGCTCCGCGTGATTGCATGAATCTGAACAACCATGAATGGCAGACTTATAGATATAAAACTTGTTTCCTTTGCAAAGGGGGCGCCACGTCTACATATAATACCGACAGGAGAAGTTCGTTTTCCTACACTCCCTCCCTTCTCCTGGAGGAATTCTTACCTCTCTTAAGAATCTAATTTAAGGATTATCTGTGGACAAATAAAATATACAGTTAATATTTAAATAACTTCCAAATTAAATAGTTTCTAAATACTTTATAATTAATATCTAAATAGCTTGTCAATGAAATATCTTCTAAAGCTCAGATATATGTAATTATTTTGCGTTCAATATTATAGTGCTTAAATATCTGTGAGCTTATAAAGCTAAAGGCTTCGTCATTATATCTGCAATATTGTCTTTTGTGTTGATCCATCTAACTCTAATTTTATTCTGACTCACGCATGATTTAATGAAATCTCCGTGCGTTTCTGTCATATGTCTCTTTGTACCCGTTTTTTCTCTTTCTTCTAAGTTCTTCAGAATTTGGTCCAGGCTGTCATCAAAAGTTTTCAATTTATGACAGTCTTCTTTTTGAGTGTTATCGCCAGCGGATTTGTTGTCACACCATATTGTGATCGGAATGTTTTTCCCAAAATGTTTCTGATACCCTTATCTAGAGAGATCAACTCTTGGCATGCCTCACTCATTGCTAGGTATTCAGCCTGGCATGTGGATAAAGTTATGTATGTTTGTTTATGGCTTCTCCAAGCTATAGTATCACCAAATATTCTTATGACATACCCACTTGTTGAGGTTGAATCTTCACAATCTCTAAAACTTGCATCGGTTAGTGCTTCTAGACTTTCGTGTTTACCTCTATATGTTAAGCCTAGCTCTGATGTTCCTCTAAGATATCGAAAGATTCTTTTAATATCTTTCCAATCTTCTTCTGTTGGATTTAATTGTTTTCTGGCCAGGTAGTTTACCGAATATGCAATATCTGGCCTCGTAGCATTTGCTAGATAAAGTAAACTGCCTACGGCTTCTCTATATGGAATTTTGTTTTGTTTCGTGTTATTCATCAACTGTAAATCTTTACTTTTTTCATAATGTCTTCTACTATCTCTGTTAAACACTTGCTTTGTTACCATAGGTGTATTTTGAGGTTTACTCTCTTTCATCTCGAATTTCTTTAATATTTCTTCTATATACCTGGTTTGTTTGATTGTCATTATATTGTCGTATCTATTTCTTTCAATTACCATGCCTAGAAAGTTCTTGGGTTCTCCTAAGTCGGTCATCTTAAATACAATCTTTAATTTTGACCTGACTTCTTCCAATTTTCCTGTGTCATTACCTGTAATTAGCATATCATCTACATACAAAATCAGTACAACAAATTTGCCTTCTTTTCTCCAAGTATATAAACAAGGCTCATGAATATCATTTTCAAGGCCTAGATTCGATGCTTCTTCTGAAAAACGTTTATTCCATTTCTTTGGACTAATCTTTAGTCCATACAGCGCTTTTTCTAGTTTGAATACCTTTGTCTCTTTCACTTCATCGTTACAATCATAACCATCCGGAATTTTCATGTATATTTCTTCGTCTAAAATTCCATTAAGGAATGCCGTTTTCACATCTAATTGGTATGCTTCTAAATTATATTTGTTTATAATAGCAAGGATAGATCTTACCACCGGTAACCTTGACACAGGGGCGTATGTTTCTCTAAGTTCGTATGTTTTCTTATCTTTGAAGCCTCGGATAACTAGCCTTGCTTTATATCTTGTCGAGCCATCTTTCTCCATCTTTTTCTTGAATACCCATTTAGAGTCGATTATGTTTAATTTACTACCGTCTAACATTATTTTCGGTCGTTCAATAATCTTCCAGACCTTATTGTCTTCCATTGAAAGTAATTCTTCTTTGACAGCTGCTTTCCATTTTTCACTATCAGCTGTCGAAATAGCTTCTTCATATGTTGTGGGATCTTTATTTATCGATGCATAAAAAATAAAATGAGCTTCATCTTCTTCTAAACCATGATTTTGGCTTTCTTCATCTTCAGCAACCGTAAACTTTAATTTGCTTACATCAATTCTTCTAGCTGTATAATATTCAAAACTTGAATCTTTAATAGGTCTTCTCTTTCGATCAGATGTTCTAATTGGAGTTGGTTCTATTATTTTCTTTTTCTTCTTAGATATTTCATTGCCAGTCTCTACTTCTAATACCTTTCCTTCTGGATCTAGTATTATTTTGACCGTTTCTTCATATGTTCTTTTCTTCGGTCTGCCTCTTTTTCGAGATTCCTTTTCTAATTCTTCAACATCTAAAGTCTTCTCTTCTTCAAATTTACTTAACCAAATCGAGTTTTCAATCTCATTGCAAGTATTTTCTTCCTCTAATCCTCTAATGCCGCCTAAGTCTGATATATTGTATACATCTCCATATACAACTTTCTCATTAAATCTAACGTGGCGAGATTCCAGAAACTTTCCAGTTGAAGGGTGCCACAAAATATAACCAGTGGAAGTGTAACCAACGAGCACAGCTTTAATGGCTCTTTCACTGAATTTGGTTTTGGTTTTGGGAATTTTCACATAACCAATGCATCCAAATCTCTTAAGTTTGTCA
The DNA here is from genome assembly GCA_022817625.1 of Calliscelio sp. ZL-2020. Lineage (NCBI taxonomy): Eukaryota > Metazoa > Arthropoda > Insecta > Hymenoptera > Scelionidae > Calliscelio > Calliscelio sp. ZL-2020. The sequence continues at coordinate 7,850 of JABFOZ010000027.1, read as the reverse complement.
AAATGACAATTTGCATTAGGTGCAAACTTTTTCAGTGGCGTTTGAAAGTCTATAGCTTTATGGGGCGTACGATTATATGCTTGTGTTGTTGCTTCAACGGCAAGTTCCCAAAAACTTTTTGGAAGCCTTGAGTCAAACATGTACGCTCTAGTTTTCGACTGTATTGTTCTATTTATTCTTTCTGATGTGTCATTAAGTTCCGGAGTAAAGGGTGGAGATGCATCATATTCTATACCTTCTCTTTCCATTATCTTTGCAAACTCTCCACCCATATATTCCGTTCCTTGATCAGACCTTATGTAGCATACTTTTGCATCAAAACCTAACATGTTTCTTGCTGATCTGAGAAACCGTTCTAAATACGTACCAGCTTCATCTTTTGATTTTATTGGATACGCTCTTGCCAATCTGGAAAAGTCATCTACAAAAGTTATAATGTATTTGTTTTTTCCAGGATACGAGATGGGCTTTATAGGACCCATAATATCGGAATGAATTATTTGTAATGGTTTATCAGCTCTTCTACGTTTATTATTAAATGGCAGTTTATCTAACTTTGCTATTTTACAAATCTCACAATCTAGAATAGAATCGTCAAATTTTATATGCTTTAGTTTTTCCTCTAATTTTTGTAACTTCTTCAAATATCCTAATGATGCATGTCCCAATCGGACGTGCCATAATGTAGCTTCGTTTAGTTTTTCAACAGATTTCGTTTTCTCGTTAAGTTGGTCTGCTTTATTGCAATTTTCGATTACCTCTAAATTATTTACATCATCTAAATCAAAAACCTTCGTGTTTAATTTTGTCGTTACTAAATCTGATTCTAAATTTTGTATTATCTCCTCTAAATTTTGACGTCTTTCGATGAGCTTCCCTTCTTCCTCCCTCCCAACCACAGACTCATCACTTAGAACTCCCTCCGAAGTTCTGCTTTGTAATGCTTTTACATCTTTCTGTGGTTGTTCAGGAAGTTCATCATAAGATATAATACGAGCTTTGCAAGAATAATTGTCATACTCATTTTCTTCTTCTCTTAATATTTGCATCGTAACATACCAGTTTGGTTTTTGATATTTCCCTCTAAGTACTACTTCATTGGTTTCTTTATCTTTTATTTCTAATGACGTATCGTCTAAATATATAGACATTCCCGCATCTGCAAAATGCCGGAGAGATAAAAGATTTTCTGATATGTCCTTTGCTGCTATTACATTTGCCAGCGTAATAGTTTCTTTATTATTAACGTATAAAATAAGATTCCCTTTCCCATCTATTTTTATGTCCGCTTGTTTGTTTTTATTCGCGCTTTTAATAACTTCTGACGAACATTTTTCAAAATCACTTAGAATAATACTTTTCCTCACAATGTGTTCCGTAGCACCTGAATCTGCTATAAATGTAATTTTGTTATCTTTCTCTAAACTATTATTAATGAATATGTTCATACCTGTTTCGATAGATTCGTTTTGTTCTAATCCTGTAGTTTCAATTGAGGTTGTCGCTTTTCGGATTATTCCTCCTGTATTGTTTCCGCGTCCTCTACCTCTACCTTTTCCTCTGCCTCTTCCTCTTCCTCTAAAGTTAACGTTAGTGCCTAGTTTTTGTTCTGAGTTATTTTTGTTTCTGTAATCGAGTCTTCCTCTATTGTTTCCACTTCCTCTATATCCGCTTACTTGCATTCTGTTGGTCGGCTGTTTACACTCTGTTCCTTTATGATCTGTCACAGTTTGACAAACGTAACAGAACCATAAGTTCCAGGGTTTTAGTGGACATTCGAAAGCTCGATGTTCAGGACGATTACATCTAAAACATCGCGCTTCCGGTCCACCTCTACCAACTGAAGCGTTATATGCTTTTCTGGCAATCGGTTCTTCTCGTGTTTCAGCCTTTCTCTCTGCTTCTAATTGAGACAAAAATGATTTTATTTCTTCTAAACTCATCTCTGTAGATGTAGTTTGTCTGCGAATAAGATCAGCGGATCTTAGTTCTGGCATCACACAAGTTACTGCCTGGTAAAACGCCGATCGTTTTTCCTGATCAGTAAGGGGTTCTGCTCCATCGCAGCCCTCGTATTCTCTTATGATTGTGTCAAATCGTTCACAAAAATCAAATACTTTCTCCTTTTGCTTCATTTTTAATTGATAAAGTCGTGCTCGCACCGATGACGGAGTAACGTTAGATTCATTTCTCTTAAATAGTATTAATTTTTCGAGAATTATTTTTGGTTCTTTTTCAAGTACTATTTTCTTGTGATAACACTCGTCTAAATGGTTAATAATTATGTCTCTAACCCAGTTCTTTCGTTTTATCTGCACCCTTTCGGAACATGCCTCCAATGATTGTACTTTTGAATCTATAACATCTAACAGATCATTAGAAACAAGTTCGGAACGCAGATGGTCCATCCAAAGGTTCATATCCGATTTCTGTGTCAATTTGTACTCTCTTCTAATGTTTAATTTTGATGTCTTGTCTTCCAGCTTTTTCATTATTGTATCTAGATCTCCTCTAATTTCACGGCTCATACTTGAACTCGTTTGAGGGTCGTCGATGTTGTTTGATCTAAGCCTCTTTCTACCTTGATCAGATTGGTTTACAGAACTTGCTATCTCCTCTAAATGTGGATTGGAAGTAGGATTTTCTTCTAAATCTTCTACCAGTCTCTTACTAGTACTTCCTTCCACTCGTCTAATTTGCAATTTCTGTGACTTCGCGACAGACTCAGCTAATTTAGTGGCATTAACTATTAGCACATTGGTTGACTTTAGGGCACTTTGGAAAATATTTGCCATTTTTTCCATTTTAGTCAACACTTCGTCTTGGTTCCGTTCTATTTCTGGATTTTTATCTTTATTCCTTTGATGTTCACTATCATCTTTAGTTTCTGTGAATCAAATTCTAACTTTAGTATACCTGGATTTCTCTAAAATATTACAACTATTTCTAAATTACTTCTCGATTAATACTTCTAGATCTCTTATTAATGTATTCTTAATTTCTTCAAAATTACTTCTAAAACATAGATTATATTTTCAGGCCTGATTTCATCTATCTTTTATCTCTAAATATTCAATTTCTGATCATCTTTTCATCTATTCTTCTAAATTGATTCACAAAAGTCTAATTGATAAAAAAACTTACGTGAGATTTCTAAGGAATTCGCATTTCTAGATGAATCCGTACTTTCTTCTGAAATCATTTCTTCTATTTCCATTTCTAGTTCATTATCATCAAAGTTTTCCATCTTTTTATAGTGAAAAAGGAATAAAGTATGCTGAAAACAGATATTTAATTTTAGTACCAGGTATTCTACTTCTAAATAATCAAATGGTTCTTTATAATCTGATTTTGACGCACAGCAATCAATATCAGATTCGAAAAGAAAGTATCATATTATTATTGTTGTAATTGTTTGGGCAATAGCAATACTAGACATGTAAGAGAAAGAGAGACAGAGGGAAAAGTTGAGTGACTTAAGTGTGAAGAGGTTGGCATCTTGTTGACTGGTGAGAGTGAGTTGGTATGATTTCTAGGGAGAGCGCTCGGCGTCCTGTAAGGCTCCTTCTTCCTCATCGAGCCATCGTAGTGTAAGCATCGAAAAAGGTATCATGTATTCAAATGTAAACGTGTTATTTTAGAATCCATTTATATCAATAAAATCTTTAATCTAACTGAATAAATATTGCTTTCACAATTAACCCAGTTATATTTAACAGGTTATGGGCCCAGTATTTTTTAATAATTAAAAGAATTAATAAAGAAATTCATACTTAGAATTCTAACACAACACGTGGAACAAATTTTTCGAAAATGGCTGAGGATAGCGTGACAAAAAATGTTGTTAAGTTTGATGGGAGCAATTTCCAGTTATGGAAATTTCAGCTAACCCAAGTTTTTCATGTGTTCGGAGTAAACGACGTTGTAATTGGTCAACGCACAGCCCCGGCAGATTCAACAAGTGAAGATGGAACAAAATGGATAAAGGACAATGCTCGAGCCATGTACATAATTTCATCATCGGTGGAATACAGCCAATTGGAATATCTCATCACGTGTGTGACCGCTGAGGAAATGTGGAAGAAGCTATGTTTAATTCATGAACAAAAGTCGGAGTCAAACAAATTGACATTGATGAAGCGCTTTCACGGTTATTCGATGACGCCGAATGATCCAGTGGTGCTCCATGTGTCAAAGATTTTGAACATAGCAAATCAGCTGAAGGACATCGGAGAAAAGTTATCAGACCTATCTATTATGGCTAAAATATTGGGGAGCTTGCCAAGCAAATTTCACGCATTTGCAACAGCGTGGGACAATGTTCATTCTAAAGATCAGACGATTGAGTTACTGCAAGAAAGACTGATGGCGGAGGAAAAACGACTTCAAGAGATGGACGAGGTCACAAATGCTTTAGCAGCAGCCACCGTGAGTAACAAGAATCAAAATAAAGTTATAAAAAACACCAAAAATAATCAAGAAACGAGAACCAATGAAGAAGATGAGTGTTGTTATACATGTGGAAAGTATGGACACACAGCTAAGCGTTGTTGGTACAGAAAAAGAGGTAACAAGGAGGGGGGATCGACTGACGAACTGAATGCCTTTATTGCTGAAGGCGTGGACTCGTCGCTCGCAAAGGAACCAATCAGAAACTCTGTGGCACGGAGCATTTTGGGAGCTGACAGTTCGGATGTTTGGGTCATTGATTGTGAGGCATCGCGTCACATCACATACAGGCGAGAATGGTTTTCGAAAATTGAGAAATGTGAGCCAATGCAGATCACGCTGGGAGATAATTCGACATGCGAAGTATTGGGAACCGGGACTATAAACATTAAGAAATTCGTAGATGGGAAATGGCATGATGGTCGAATGGACAATGTTTTGTTTGTTCCCAAAATCAAAAAGAACTTGTTTTCTGTCGGCATAGCAACATCAAAAGGCTTTGAGGCAAAATTCAATAATAATGAAGTACAATTCATAAAAAGAGGAATTAAAATAGCGAGTGGCGTGAAACAACAGAATGAATTATACCGGATGCTATTTGTTGTTGTCACGGGAAATGAGGCCAATATCGCCACGTCGAACATTCTCAAAACTTGGCACGAGAGATTAGGTCACGTCAACGTGGACACCATCATCAATCTGGCTAAGACCGGTCTAATCAAGGGGTTAAAACCAGGGGATAAAGCAGACAATTTCTTTTGTGAAGCATGCAGACTTGGTAAATCACACAGAAATGCAGTACCGAAGATCTCGAGTGAACGAAAATATCAACCTGGAGACATGATTCATGGAGACTTGTGTGGCCCAATGGAAGTCGAGTCACTTGGAGGTGCCAGATATATATTTCTATTGGTTGATGACGTCACGGATTATAGGTATGTGTATTTTCTTAAAAATAAATCTGATACCTTTGATTGCTTTAAGGAATTCGCTGCGAGGATAAAGAATAAGACAGGCCACCCAATAAAAATCCTGAGAGTCGACAGAGGCACTGAGTTTGTAAATTCTCACATGAAAGCATTCCTGAAGCAGATGGGCACCACATTGGAGATGACAGCACCCTACACACCTCATCAGAACGGCAAGGCGGAGCGTAATAATCGAACCATACTTGAGAGCGCCCGAACAATGCTGATAGCAAGTGGTCTACCGAAAATGCTATGGGCTGAAGCGGTAAATACAGCAGTGTATACTATCAACAGGACTGTTTCAAGACCAAAAGAAATCACGCCGTACGAATCCTGGACAAATAAGAAACCAAAGTTATCACATTTAAAGATTTTCGGATCCACGGCATATGTACATGTACCGGACCAGTTCAGGCGAAAGCTTGACGAAAAATCCAGAAAGATGGTGATGGTGGGTTACCAAGGAGAATCCACAAATTATCGGTTATTTGATCAAATGAAGAGAAAGATAGTCGAATCTAGGGATGTCGTCTTTGAAGAAGCAGCTCAGGTAGGAGTTCATCGAGAGTTCACAAGTTTCACTTTAGACATTCCATCTGGTGAAACTAGTGATGCAGAATCCGACGAAAAAGCTGACTATCAATCCTGTGAAGAGCAAATGGAGGAGGAGCAAGTCGACAGTGACAAACGCAACTTAAGAGATAGATCGAAGTTGCGTGTGCCACGGAGATTTGAAACTTGCATAGCAGAACTCCAGGAACCGGACACGATAACAGAAGCATTGTCGCGGCCAGACAGCGCTCAATGGAAGGAGGCCATCAATGAAGAGCTGCGTGCACATGAAGAAAATGGAACATGGGAATTCGTTCCGTGAGAAAACCAGAAGCTGATTGATTCGAAGTGGGTCTTCAAACTACAGACGAAGCAAGATGGAATGAGATACAAAGCTCGACTTTGTGCAAGGGGATTTACACAACGCCCAGGAGTCGATTACCAGGAGACTTTTTCACCAGTGGTGAGGTACGATTCCGTGAGAGCTGTGCTGGCACTTGCGGCAAAAGAGGACTACGAGATGAAACAATTCGATGTCAAAACTGCATTCTTGTACGGTAAGGTAGAAGAAGACATATACATGTCCATTCCTGAAGGACTTGAGGTTGGTTTTGATAAAACGAAATATGTCTGTAAGTTAAAGAAATCTCTGTACGGCTTAAAGCAAGCATCAAGATGCTGGAATGAAATGTTTGTAAATTTTCTTTCTAAATTTGAGTTAGTTCAAACTGAGGGAGACAAATGTATATTCTACAATAAGAAACATGAACTAATCCTTATATTGTTTGAAGATGACGGAATGCTCGTGGGCAGAAACAGGCAGATTATTGAGGCTATCCTAAGCGAGATGGGAAAGAAATTTACCATAAAAATTTGCGAAGTAGAGTGCTTTTGCGGAATGGAAATTGCACGTAATCGAGCGACACGAGAATTGTTCCTACATCAGACCACGTATGCAAAAAAGGTCATTGGTCGTTTTAATCTGGAAGATGCAAATACGCTGGCGGTACCTGCTGATCCAAATGTAAATTTGGAGACAGCCAAGGAATTTCAATCTGAAATCCGATTTCCATTCCGCGAAGCTGTAGGATCACTCCTGTTTCTGGCCTCGGTAAGCAGACCGGATATCGCCTATGCAGTGAATTTGGTAAGCAAGTTTTTGAATGCATTTGATGAGAGCCACTGTCAAGCGTTAAAACGTATAATAAGATATGTATCAGGGACTGTTGATTATGGTATATTATATCGCGACAATCAAAATGTAAATTCGACATTCACTGGGTTTAGCGATGCGGATTTTGCCGGGGATGTTATAACTAGACGATCGACGACGGGATATGTTTTTATGTTACATGGTGGTGCAATTACTTGGTCGGCACAGAGACAAAGAATGGTAACACTGAGCACAACAGAAGCAGAATATGTGGCTGCGAGTATGACTGTAAAAGAAGCTGTATGGCTGAGAAAGTTAATGAATGGTATCGGACATCAATGCATTGGACAGACTGAAATCATGATGGACAATCAAAGCGCGATTAAGTTAGTAAAGAACCCTGAATTTCACAAAAGAACGAAACACATTGATGTGCGGTACCACTTCATTCGGGAGAAATATGAATCAAAAGAAATTGATGTAAAGTATGTACCTACTACTCAGCAATATGCAGACATTTTTACAAAACCTCTTAGTAGAGAAAAATTTGAACATTTTAGAAATTGTTTAAATGTTGTAGCAATTGCTCAAACAGGGGTAGTGTTGTAATTGTTTGGGCAATAGCAATACTAGACATGTAAGAGAAAGAGAGACAGAGGGAAAAGTTGAGTGACTTAAGTGTGAAGAGGTTGGCATCTTGTTGACTGGTGAGAGTGAGTTGGTATGAT
>JABFOZ010000026.1:0-15317 GCA_022817625.1 Calliscelio sp. ZL-2020 | reverse complement strand
ACTTACGATCTTACAAAATGTCATTAAACAAATCTAAGAGCACACGTTTAAAAAATTCCGGTAACAATGAAATCAATAAATAATTAATCTTTTCAAGACCTGGAGACGAATTTAGCTTAACGTTGCTTATTCCGTATTCCAATTCTTCAAATGAAAAAGGTTCCACCAAAAATAAATTTTCATTTTCCCTATCGTCTACCTCATCAACATTTTTCAAAACTCGAGTTGTACCTTTTTTCTGAGAACACAAACTATCTATAGTGCTCATAATATTTTTTTCTAGCTTTTTGTTTCCTTCGCTTGATTTTGGCATAACATTACTATTTTTAAATCTTTTCATTAAATTCCAGAATTCGGAGATTTTAGTTTTTGGAGTAATGGATTCGCATTTCCTCCAAAAAGACTCCCTTTTTTCATGTTTTAACGTTTTAGTTACTAAAGCTTCCGTTTTTTTGACTTCAAAAAACTTATCCCTTGTGTAACCGTGTCTAATGGATTTAAAAGTTGCCTTACGCAAACGATGAGCCTTCTCGCACTTCTCATTCCACCAGATGCACCTGGGTTTGACTTTAGTATTTTTATTTATCAGTTTAATATTTTGAGGATTAAATTCAGTGTTTTTGTTTTTTGGCAATGAATTAATAACTGAATCGTTCAAAGAATCTACAAAGGCGTTATATCTTGAAATAATATCTAGGTTAGTGAATTCCAAACTATTAAAATAATGTTTATTTTTGTCCAAATTATCCTGAAACCTATCCCGATTCATGTTATTTAAATTAAATTTAAAGTCAGCTTTTTTAATTTCCGATGGGGCGATGTTAACTTCGATAGAAATTGGGAAGTGGTCACTTCCCCATTTATCATCCATTACAAACCAGTTAGATAATAAAGCCAAATTGCTAGACACAAAAGTCAAATCTATATGCGAAAATGAACATCCGTTATATGTCAAAGAAACGTGAGTTGGGGATTTATCATTCAAAATAACAAAGTTATCAAAGTCTAAATTATCAACGATTATATGTCCATTTGTACAAGGTCTACAACTGCCCCATAGGGGATGATGAGCATTAAAGTCCCCACCTATAATAAATTGCTTAGCATCAAACTGTTTAATAGCCTGAATAAAATCATTCCACTCTCTCACACTCAAATTTCTCTCCGGTCTTCTGTAGCATACAGAGATCAAAATTTCCCCAAAGTTCGAGTCAATGACTACAGAACCTACTTCCAAAGATTGAGAAACAAAATTAATGTTGGCAATATCGAAAATTATACCGTTGCCAACTAAAAAAGCCAAACCACCTCCTCTGTTGTCAATTCTGTCAAACCTTACAGTTTCAAAACCTTTTAACTTAAAATAATCATCATCTTTTAACCATGTTTCTGTAAGCATTATTATATCATAACTATTAACATTAGCTTGTAAATCTAATTTGTTTTTAATACTCCTACAATTCCACTGAATAATTTTTAGTTGTGATGTCATAAAAATAAAAACAAAAAAAAACAAAAATAATTCATATTTTAACAGTTACTCATATTTTGATTTAAACACACGATTTTTACTTATTTTTACTCTTTGGATTAACAGTCTTACTATCTTTCAGAACTCCACCATTTATCAAAACTTTATCATTTTTCGAGACTTTACCATTTTTCAAGACTTTATCATTTTTCGGAACTTGCTCATCTTTCAAACTTTCTTTCATCTTATTGATTACGCCATTCAAATAGTCATTTGCCACTATCTGTTTCGATGAAGACACCTGCGTCCCTCCCATTGAAGCCATTGAGACGTCCTCAGGATCCTCTCCTCTACTCAAATTAAGTTCTTCATGCTGCAACGTTGTATCTTCCTTCTCTGGAGTTGACGATGCCTCGTACACCACCTTCTGTGACAAACTTTGAACCTGGTCCTGTTTCACAGCTTGTATCGCAATTGGGCGTGGGATATAACTATTTTTCCCAGATTCCCCGTTAGACGGGATTTCCTTCTTCGAATTTAACCGGGACACAGTTCCGATAGATGCTGCGGTTGCATTTCTGTATGAGTCAATACGTACTTCTGCTCTATTCTTCACTTCTTCCATGGTGGGAAAATCATCTTTAACGCGTCTAGGAGCCCGCATACCACCGAATACCTTCTTTCTGGCTTCAGGATAAGATATATTCTCGAAAGCCATTTTCTCATACACCAATTTGTTCTTTTGGTAAACTGGACACTCGGGATGAATGGATCTGTGGTTGCCTTTGCAGTTAGCACATCTCGGGGTCGTTTCTCTGCAAGCTTCGTCGTGTTTTTCCTCTCCACACGCCACGCAATGTCTCTTCCCTCTGCAGTCCTTTGCCATATGGCCAAATCTATAGCAATTGAAGCACTGCATTGGGCGTCGGACATACGGCTCTACTTTAGATTTTACCAAATACAATGACACTTCCTTCGGCAAAACTTCTCCTTCAAATGTAATCAGCACAGAAGTGGTAGGAATCCACTTCTTCTCCTCCTCCGTCGATGATGGATCCTTCCTGTTCAATCTTGTAACTTTCACTATTCCAATGGTTGATTTGAAATCCTCAAGTAAAACATCTCCGAGATTAACCGGAATTCCTCTGACTACACCTTTTCTCACCTTCCTAAAATCAGGTATAAATGTCTTGAACCCATTTTCTCCAAATACCTCATCCTTCAATGCCTGATTAGCTTCTTCCCTTTTGCCAAAAATTATGACGCCTTTATTACGTCCATCTTTCTTAACCTCAGTAACAGACGGATACCTTTTCATTACAACTTGTCCAACCTTATAAATGTCGAAGTTATTCGACCCGTGGCTTTTATTAACGATCCATATACCATATGGCCCGATGCTCTTCTCGGAATATCCTTCTGAACCAATATCCCAACCTGTGGGGCCCTCTTCATTCTCCTTTTCTGCAGAATCCGCTTTCTTTCTTTGTGAATCCGAACGAAGTTCACACGTCTTCGTCTCTACTTCCCTTTTCCTTTTAACTGCCGTCCTTTTGTTCACAATCACCTGCCAGTCCATATCTTCCTCCTCTCCGTCCATTTTGAGGTTCAAAATCCGCCCGGTAAAACCGGGGGATTATGACACGAGACTACCTTTGAGGTTAGGTTATTATAAAACCTCTGCCGCTTCGAAAACACCCTTTCTTTATCACGATCCAAAGACCTCGGTTACTCAGAAACTCCACCGAACCAAAATATATTTGAATCGAACGAAATTCAACTTATAATCTTGAGAAAACTTCTACTCAGAAAAAACTAGATGTTTACTCCAAGCAACATGTTAACGTTCCCTAAACTTATGTTCCATCTGGGGGACAGTCTACTAAATGAAAATTATTTATTTGAGATGTATCCATTCTATGTGTTATGTAATACAGATCTTATTTTTGTTAACAGTAAATTGCATAATATATTTATTAACAGTTTTAATAGCCATCTCTCAGAATTATTATATTTTTGGCTTCCAGTAATAATCGGACAACCGCATTTTATATGTTTTTAAGGTAGAGCACTATTAATTTTTTTATTGTTAGTTTAAACACTTCGATCTTTTGGGTTTTAATATTGATACATAATATACGTATATTTCCATAATGTTAACAACGTGTTTTACCTCTGATTCCATAAGATCGACAAAACATTAAATCTGATTTTTAGCTTAATGATTTATTATCGATCTAATTAAATCATTTTTAGCTTAACGAACAATTTAAATACAGTTATTATTGGCGACGTAAGATTCGATATATTTTCTTAGCTTTTGTACAGATCTAACATATTTCTATAATTTTATTCATCGCCAGTCATTTTCTGTTGACTTTTCATTGAATATTAATAATACTAATAAATTATATACATTAATTCGGTTATTGTTGTTTTGTTTGATTATTACCACTTTTTTCTCATTTAAGCGACAATCGCAAATGCATTTACATGAAATTGTTGCCAAATCTATGGAATCTTTAGATGAAAGTAGACAAAAGTGCAACATTGTTATAAGATTATCTCAATTTCGAAAAACGAGGAGGAAATTATGAAACACTTGTGAACCCATTTATATCACTGTGATAAACGTGGTTGCCTATTATTATTATAATTAGTATATTATGCACTTAAAAGCCGTGCGTAATTAGTATTATACACTTATGCACGCTAACGCGTGCGTAATGGGCCGCCATTATGCACTCGTGCGATATAACCCATTACACACGGGCGCTAACGCGCCCTTGTATCATAATAATATATTATTTATTGTATGTATTATATGTATATATTATAATATGTATAAAAAACTGTATTTATTAAATTACTGAATTAAATAAATAATTCTGAAGAATTTCGTTGAAAATAATTTCTGAAACTTTGTTGAAAAGTCCTTTCAGAGTGTTTTTAATGATCTTGTAAAAATAAGTTTCTGAAAAGATTTTTAAAAAATATGTAAAATCTGAGTTTTATTTAGATGCTTCGAAAATGTCTAAAACGTAGTACTATTTTTCTCATATTTTACAACATTAAAAAAATAATGTCACAGTTTTTCAGAGATTTCCAGAAAGTTGTTTTAATATGATTATTAGATATAAACATTTTTCTGACTTTTACCCCCTCCCGAAAATGTGCAATGTTTGCCGCGTTTACTATAAAAGATAATTAAATAAATCAATACATTTATAACTGAAGTTAAATAAATAAAATACTATAAAAAACATTACTTAAGAAACTGTATTACATATTATTAACAATTCTAATTTTTGTTATAAATTCATAAATTTACAAAACTATATACATCTAGCATTTCTATTAAAAATCAGCAAAATCAGAATAAGTACCCACTGACTGACAGTGTACCAATAACGGACAGTTTTCCTTAATATTTTTGAAAATAAGAATATTTATCAAATGGTTCAGAAATATATTTGTGCGTTGGTGTAATTAAAATAATATTTCTCTTGTTGTAAAGGGCATATTTGCCCACATAATAATAAATATTTAAGAAAAGAAACTGTCTATAATGGGGACATGTCGTCTGCTTAAGCTGTCCGTCACTGGACACTTAACCTACAGTTTTTTAAAACTGACCAAATCCATGATTTCTGTTTCAAAACTAGCCAAGTCTAAAATGTTATTTATTAAAACTTATTTCACAAACTTTGTAAACTTCGAAATTAATTAAAAATATTATTATATAATGTGTCTCAAATCACTTTTCCGTATTTTTATCAAAATTGTTAAAATATGACTTGACTAGTTTTGAAACTGGCTTTATTAAAATATATACTTCTAATGCCATCTAACGTTAAAGGTTTTAAAGTTAAATTAACTGAAATCTAGTTCTTTTTTTGATATAATCTTTTTATCCAAATTCCCTAACTGTAGTTAAATCATTTACATGTACGCTCTGAAGTTGACGTTGGTCTGGGCGGTGATCAGTCTGGCCCGTGCTCAGTCTGGCTCGTGATCAAGCCTATGCAACTTACGACTTTTGCGTGACTACTGTAATGGCAAATTCCGCCAGAGGTCTATACTATCGACCGGACCGGCCCACGTGATTGTTAAATATCACATTACAATCTTAATATTCCAAAAATTTTCATAATTGTTATATTTAAAATTTCTTTTGTATTAAATTATAATATAAGTTGTAATTATAAATTAGAACAAAATTATGTATTATTTTGTCGATATGTGTAAGGGAATATAAACATTAAAAACTGATACACTTCTTCATAAAAAATATATGAATAATTATGAATTGTAAATGTTAATGGGAATTATACTTACAAATGATAAAAATATTGTGATGATATTCTTTGCAGAATATATGAGGAAAATAAATGGATTACAGATATTTGGAAAACAATTTATTTTACTTATAAATAAATATAAATATGTAAAACCACATGAACTCTTTCAAAAACCAATTTACACTTTACAATGTTTCGCAACTTTTTTTTTATGCGAATTTTCCTTTACAACATTATTAATATTTCGACACTGTGAAGTCATGCGTATCTCTAAAAAGTGATTTCATTCATTACATGAAATAATAATATATAATCAGTGAAACGTGTATTATTTATAGACATATTAATTATATCATTTTGTTTTAAGGATCATTGAAATAATACACTGAATTTTAAATTAATAGTAATGTCATTTATACTCAATTAAATAAGCCTAAATTCAGATTTTACCATTATTTATGGCTGTACTTATTATTAAAAATATAATTATTTTACCCGCATATCCGTATTTCCCGTTTTTAGTCCGCAATCGTTCTCGCAACGATTCATGGCGTCGAACATATCGTTCATCCATTTGCAGAATTTGGCAGTGTTTTCAGACGTTTTTAATTCACTATGATGTTTAGAATGATATTCGAATCCTCTATATACGGAATTACTGAAAATCTGAAAGAAAAGAAATGTTAACCATTTATTTTTGTATAAAAGCATATGATAAATAAATATTGTTGTAATTACAAATTATTCATAAAAGATATGTAGAATCGTACTTGTGTTGCAAAACAAACTCGCATTTTTGCTGAATTCGTTAGTTTTAGATGATTTATCGATAATTTGGGACATTTTGGAACTTTCCCCTTTCTATCAATTTCATATAGCGTGACTAAGTGAGACCAAGAAATCGAAGGTCCTTCTTCATCCAACTGCAATACAATTTCTTTATATATATACATATGTTTAATTCATATACGCCACTAATATAAAACACTCTTAATCGAATTATGTTAAGTTTTATTTAATTAGATACACTTATATAAACTTCCGGTATTAGTTATTCTTTATTTTGAATTAAATATACTTGAATTTTTATTACCTTCAAATCATGCTTTTCAACTCGATTCCTGATCGTTTTCATCAAATGTGGAGGGTCTGAAAATACAAATACTTTTCGATTCTCATCTGAAGGGTGTTCAAAAAAAGATTTGACGCAGTCCATATCTCCGCTAACGCCCAATTCCTTCCAAAACCCCCTATTTGTGCTAGCACCATCGGTTACAACGCCATGGATTTTCGTTCCACAATTTTCTAAGCATTGTATTGCTTTTATTATCAATTTTGCTAGCACAAGTCCATGAACAGGTCCCTTACTCGCGAAAACACTTATCGGCTGTGCATCGTGCTCCTTATTTAATGGCTGATACATTATAACTAAAGCGTGATTCGCTTTATCGTCTAAAGATGTGGCACTGTCAAATTCTTCTTCTTCTCCAAAATTAACTAATCCCGTATATTGCAAGGTTTTCTTATCGAAAGAAACATTCTCTCGAGTGCCCATTTCATCAATTAGAATGATGCCATGTTTCTTTTCGCAGTTCAGTTTATCAAAAGCATATTTCAGAAGTTGAAGAAAATCTGCGTCAAAACCACACTTTGGTTTAATCATTGCAAAATATCTGAAAGAGGTTAAATGTGTATTTAATATATATTTATTTTTACCAGTTATATATTAATATAGTAAAACTATTAATATAGCAGTAAATATGACTTTATTACTTTTACATTTATTGACAATAATGAAAATATAATTACAAAAGTTTAAATTAATAACTTATTAACAAATATTTGGTTGTAATGTTATTACATTAATTAATTTAACATTTTAAAAAGTACGTTAAAAAAACAATATAATGTAGTGAAATAAACATGTTACATATGACAATTTTTGTATTTTTATTATTATATGCATTTTATTACAATTACCTTCGTATCGTTCTTACACATGGTAGAGGAAGTATATTTTGTTTTCTAAGGAGATTGTATGTTTTTGGCGATTTAATATGAATGAGCAAGCATTGCAACAGCCATTCACTATTATATCGCCTTCCCGTTACACTTTTTGCTTTACAAATCGACAAAATTTCCTTAATCAGCAACTTCTGATTCTCATCAATACCGTATTGATCCATCAATTCCTCGATTGTAGTCTCGGATATCTTTTCCAGCTTTTCTTTGTAGACAGACATTTCATCTCTAAGATTTTGAATAATCTTTTGTCTTCGAGTACATTTTTTTGTCGCTACGTTTTTTTTCCTTCGAAGTTCCAACAATTTTTCTTTTTGCCCTGCTGGCATATTGGACGAACTTAAGCGTTTTAAACCTTTCTTTAAACGCTTTTCTTTTTTAAGAAATGTATGTTTAAAAGTCCGGCAATGGTTGCAGACATTGTCATTAATTAACAGAGGGCATTTTTTGTGTCTCCAAGTAATCTCATTTTCCTTTATTGCAACAACACTTTGTACTATATCACTCTCATGTGTACATCCATTGCATACAGTTTTGCTTTCAAGATGATCTATCAAATCTTGTAGCATTTGAACTGATGTCAACTTTTCAGTAAAGCCATGTTCAGTCACATCTATTGCCTGGTTCATCACTCGAACTTTTATTAATAAATTTGACGATATCGAAATTTCAAACCATTTTGCACAAATGGATCCTTCTTTTACCAATTTCGGTACAAGTTTACTAATAAATAGGATTTCAGTTTTGTCATCAGATAAATTGTAAGTCTGCCAACACTTGGGTAAACACAATTGGACGTTTTTTAAATGTTCGAAACTTAATTCAGGTAGATTGCTATCATTCGCGTCATCGGTATCCATATAATCAATTGCTTCTTTTAACTGCAAATCATTTGTTTCTTTTTCATTCAATACAGTCCATTGAAAAAGCGACGGAACAACTCCTTTCTTGAGATGAGGTTTCTGTAAATCTACCTATAAGTTTTAATAGTTATATTCAAGCTATTATTGCAATAATATCTTAATAAAGTAATTTAGTTATTTCACTGGAAATTTCTTAAAATATATTTGAAACACATTACATAATTAAAACATTTTTTATAACTTAATAAAGCAATTTAATGTTAATGATGTTTGAAATGAAACTACTTTTAATAATCAAAATCATACCTCCTGAATTAATTTGCCTTCTTTATCGTAGAATTGCTTCTTCCAAACTATATAATTTTCTTGAAAATGGTATTGGCAAAATGCACGAGACTTTAAACTTATATTTGTTCGTCGCGATGCATCTAGCCACAATTTTGCGACGACCGGATTTTTTGGCACCCAAAAAAAATGCACCTTTTCAGAGTTGCTATTGTATCCCGACGTGTAACCCAGTGCTGCACATCGAGTTGGCATTTTTTTTATACAAGATAATTCAATTTAAATAAGTATGCAGAGCACTCAATTTTGACGTTTCACGTATATATATATTAAATATAGGTTAGTTTTTTAGTATCACCCGGTCCGATGACATGCAACGCCTCCTGGATTTTGTGGACAACAGTGTGGTCACCGTATTATATGGGTTGCATAGCGTAGTTGCATAGGCCTGACTTGGTACACTTTTCAAGCGAATGTCAAACGAAATATAAGCCAAGCTTATAAGCCAAACATAAGTTAAGCGTAAGCTCAGCTGAAGCCAAGCTGCTAAATGCCACTACTGGGCTCGACGATCGGGGATTTAAACATATATACTTGATTTGTACTGGAAATATACTTGAATTTTTTCCTTCTTGAATCTTGAATCCACAAAAGAGTTAACACCTTAAAAATGTATTCATTTCAATATCTATCTACTTTTTTTTATTAATTTTTGGGGACAAAGGGACAACTTATTTTTACGTCTAAAATATACAGAATTGAGAAAACATATAGCTTCAAGAAATCTAACATATTAGTTTTCAATAATAGTACACTATTATTATAATTTCAATATTTAACTTAAATTTAACTTAATTATTACTATTATTTCAATAATAGTACTTTCAATAATATACACTAGCAAAAGTCAATAAAACATCATAGTTTTATTGACTTTATAGTGCCAATTATTACAGACATAAATTGTTAGTTATTTGTGAATCCATCCGTATTTGTAAACTTATGTTTTGCAGGTATCATTTTTACTCATCTCAGCAGGAAGAACGTACCAGACATACAGTATCGGCTAAAAAAAGTCACCACATACATATCAAAATATATTGGAGATCTCCAAAAGAAATGTCTCCATCGAACGGCTGAGGATGAACTTTATACATTTTTTACGAACGCTGCCTTTAATTTTTAGCGGTAAGTTTAATGATATTAATCATCAAAATAATAATAATAGATACCTAATATATTTCATTGTAAAAACCATTTTCCGAACTCTCGTGACTTCGTCACTCGTTCAAAAGAGTACTTTTTCACGCGTAGGACAGCGACGAAAAGTGGAACTATTCGAGGCGCGGACAGAAAAGTACGATGCGCGCGCAGCGTACTTTTCACTCCTAGCCTAGAGGGAGGGCATTAAATTGTACGAAGACAAATAAATTATTATTCAGAAATTATATATTCTATTTTCTACTTTATACAAAAAACATTGTCCTGAGTCCTTAGTCCACTTGAAAAAACTAATCTGTTAAGAGTCTGCACGGAGAAAAGATTTTCCCTGTTATTATGACAATGCCGACAGTATTATTTTCAGTGTCAGACACTTAATATTTAAAGTGATACATCATCACTAATTATCCAACAAGTTCACTATTAAAAGCAGTTGCGGAGTTGCGATAATTTTATTTACCGTGGAATGACTGTTCTTTTTCTGCATAGAATGTTCACGGATATTTTGAGTGAACCTATCATTCCTACACTAGTGGTGTAAAATGTTACATTCTACCACTAGTTCTTTTCATTATTTTTTTACTTGCAGTCAGTTCTTATTATATACAAAACACATCAGAAATTAAATGGTTGAGATAACAAATAATTTATGAAATTCACTGGAAATTCATTTATGACTACCCTGTAAAAAAACAATTAAAATTCGCCTCAGTTGATTAAAAATTTCCAATATGTCTACCGGTTTTAATAGACTTCTCAATTTTTTAATCACCAAGAAACGTTGCGTGTATTTTAATCGCTTGAATCTGAACGAAACCTAAATTTTTGTCGCAATGTTACGATTAACTTAACATGTTTTGGAAATTTTGATCGCCTATAAAAGCAATCATTGATTTTATAGATAATTATCGATTCGCTGTAACTGAAATCGCTTATAGGTCATCGAAAATCATTGATGTAATCGACATTTGTCTATTAAATCAATATTTTGTATTGCTTATAGGCGATCAAAATTTCCAAAACATAACATTGAATTCTAGTTAATCGTAACATTGCGATACACATTTAGGTTTCGTTCGATTAAAATAGATGAAACAATTCTTGGTTATTAAAAATTTGAGAATTATATTCAAACCGTTAGACATGTAGGAAATTTGTAATCAACTGAAAAAATTGTAATCGCTTATTCTTCTATAATATATATATACAATGTATATATACACAAAATTTTGTATATATACAATAATCGCTCATACGTATATACAAAATGATTGAAGCTTTCCACCAGTATTATAGGCTCAAAATAACATTTCCTGATGCGCAAAAAATGGTGGTTTCTATAAACACATGAACGATAATTTCTCTTCTTAAAAGAAAAACCTAGCCGATAGGAAAGTTAACAAGAAAAGTTGAAATATAATATCTTTACAAGAATATGCAATTATTTCGAAAAAAATCTTCTCGTATCACTTTAAATTCATATATTTTGTTATATATCGAGTTTTCTATACATTTTTATTTTATTAAACTCTATTTGTAAAACTATAAATAAAGTATTTTAATGACAATTTGCTGTGTTTTTTTAATACATTTTTGGCACGCTTTTCCAATATTATTGAAATGGCTCATCAGTGCTTCTGCAACTTAGCCTTATTTATTTTAGAATAATGTGTTTCGAAACCTCTTAAATTTAAAAAACGAATTAAAATATATTTGTTTTTAGGGATAAAATGCACCTTGGCAGCATATGCGGAAGTTAGTTTTTATAGTTCTTGGTGCATATTGAAGTAATACTTCATTTTACCTTTTTTTAATAATTGTAATAATTATTTTTCTTCCTAAAATTGCATATTTGGATAGAATGTAACATATACATATATTTTTATATCTATATTATGTAATGAACGATTTTAATAAAAAAATTTTCATGTAAACATATTTTTCCTTATTGTACTTGGTGCAACAAATTTAAAGAAAGTTAAAAAATAGTTTATTTAATATAAAAAAATACATAAAAGACAAACTTTTAAAAATATATGTTCAAATATAAATAACACCAATAAAGAATTTATAAAACATATTTTGCACAGCAATTTTTTAATTCATATATTTAATTAACTTTTTATTTAATATATTGATAACCATAACCTTCCTAATTTATGTTTACTACTAGACGACTCGTTGACGACTCGCTAACGACTCATTATAGACCCCAATTTCGAAATCGATTTCGGGTCGTTGACGAGTCGTCAACGACTCGCCTTTTTTTAACTGGGATTGCAAAATATACTGTATATACGGCTATATAATTATGAGAAAAATAATAACTTATTCTGTATGTACAGTATATTTGTAGAGTATATATAGAAACATATATATATATATATATGGCATATTTATGTCATGTAATTTTTTGAGGAATTGATTTTTGTTTGAATATCAAGTCGTTCGGTCGAACGACGACGGCAAGAGTACGCAGGAGAGACCGGACGATTATTACAGTAATAATCAGAAAAACTAACCTAACAAATTTTTAAACTTAATATTTCAGAACAGAGACACTACAAAAAATAAATGTTTTTGCATTTAATGTTGTTTTGGATGTACCTGCCTGTTTCATTTTACTTATCATATGTTAAAATGTATATAAAAGTAGAATTATGTATTCGATATTTTTCGAATATACACAAACTGTCAAATTAGTGACTATTCTTCTCATCGCTCAATCACCAAAATTCAGAGTCCTTTTCCAAAAGTTACCGTTGGCGGCAGCACTTTCCAACACGACTTTTTCTTCTCATCACGCGCTTGTTGTCAAAAACCAGCGTCCTTTTCCATAATTCGCCACTGACGGCAGCACAGTATAATATATATCAGGCCCGTCCGACTGAGATAGTCAGCGTTTCACGTAAGCGATTAAAATCCGCTAGAGGCGTACGTGTCATTCTAGCTGGCATATATAGCTTCAAAGTATATAATATACTTTGAAGAACCTGTGAAATTACTTTAAACAACAATAGTTCATTATAGAATTATAATTTAATTACCATGCAATATATTATGAATCTGTTTATATGTTAAATAATTAATAAAAATATTATTAAAAAAATTATAAATTTATTTCAGAAATAAGATAAATTAATACAGTAATTATTTTTATTAATTTATTATGTTTATTTGCTTTATTCTTAAAATATTTTTTTATATGACATAATAAGCAATAAACAAACACTTGAATTTCTGCAAGATACGATAAGCTGCTGGACTGTGCCAGCTAGAACGACACATACGCCTCTAGCGGATTTTTGTCGCTTACGTGAAACGATTTTTACATTGAAACCATATCGAGTCGGACAGGCCTGATATATATATATATATATATAATTTTAATATATATAAATAAAATAAATAAACTAATCAGCTACTAACTTTTTTACAAAATTCGACGTTGATATAGCAATTACTTTTTTATTTACCGTAAATACAGTTAATTAATATAATATTAGCGAACATAATTTTAAAAAATGCTTAATTAATTAAATACAGAAAAGTACATACATAAAATAACAAATTGCTTCCAAAAATAAATCATTTAATTTTCGTTTTTTATTGCTTATGTTAATGTTGAATTAATTATTTATTATTAATTTTAATAATATTTATTATTTTAAATTTACTTCATATTTTTAATAATTAATATTAAAAAACATTGCATCTTTTATATTAATATTTAAGAATAGATTGTTATTTTATATATTCTTTATTTATTTTCACAGAAACGACAGGCATAAATTTATTTATGTTAAATTAATTGTTTTATTAAATTTATAATTATAATTAAAATTAAATATTGCGTTTATTATATTAATGTTTAAAAACAGATTCTTATTTTATTTTATTTAATTATATTTTATTTTACAGAAACGAGAGGCGTAAAATGAAGTATATTTTATAAAATATTTCTTTATTATAGATATTCTATTTTTGATCAACATCAAAAATATACAACACAACAATATAAATGACAATATTGTCCATATCTCAGTCTTTTTTTCCTTAACATCAATAATTTCGTCATTATACGCAATATCTCAGTCTTCTGTTGTTGAACTAAAATTACATTATTTTTATTTATGCTAAAAAGCGATGCTTAAAATTATGTCATAAAATCATATACTAACAAAAATAATTGATATCTGAAACCACAATTACAATGACATTGTAAAAGTTCGGCAAGAGTTACGCAGAAAATGTTTTTCCCCCAAAAAAACTATTTTACAATAAAAATACTTTCCTAAAAAAGTACACCGAAAAATTGGTTTACAATAACAAAACAGTTCCCACAAACGTATTTCTCTAAAAATTTATGTTCCACAAAAACATTTTCCCTAAAAATATAGCCCTAAAAAATATTTTCCCTAAAAACCTATATCCCAAAAAAATATTTCCCTTAAAAAAATATCAAAACTAAATTGCAAACAAAAAATATCTCAAAGTTCAACAAAAAGTTGTGATACCAATATGAAGGCAAGATTGAAATATGATATAATATGGTGGCAAAATGTAATTAATTATCTAAAACTAAATTAAACAGTTTTTAATAAATAAGGTTTAACTGCAAAAAAAAATCAGAATACCCATTGCCCATCAAATCTCAAATACGAAATATTAACAACAAATTAGTCACCGATTTTTAACGCAACACTTAGTTTAACTAATTTTATTAGTTTTGTTAATGTCAAACAAATTATTATTAGTTTCCTTAGTTTTGAAAAAATTCTTAGTTCCGTTAATTTTAAAGAACATATTAGTTTTGTTAGTTTTACCAAAATTTTGCCGTCCAGGTTTCGGCAAAATGAATCAATAATTCAATTTATATAACAAATGTTGAACTTATAGAAAACTATTTTCCCTATATTTAGGGAAAATATTTTTTAGGGCTATATTTTTAGGGAAAATGTTTTTGTGGAACATAAATTTTTAGAGAAATACGTTTGTGGGAACTGTTTTGTTATTGTAAACTAATTTTTCGGTGTAGTTTTTTAGGAAAGTATTTTTATTGTAAAATAGTTTTTTTGGGAGAAAAACATTTTCTGCGTAACTCTTGCCGAACTTTTACAATGTCATTGTAATTGTGGTTTCAGATATCATTTA
>JABFOZ010000025.1:0-15368 GCA_022817625.1 Calliscelio sp. ZL-2020 | reverse complement strand
TAAAATATATTTGTCTTGAAGATTTAACATACTTACGTCAAAAATAATGTACACTTATTTATAAATATCACTATTAAATAATATTTATTACAATATCTGTACCTTTGCGCTTATTAGATGTTGATGACGAAACTTGATGATCTATTGTATTTGCTATAACATTTTTAAATTTATAGCAAATATAACTCAGCTCCTCCTCCTACCTCAGCTCCTGCTCCTCCTCCTACCTCAGCTCCTCCTCCTCCTCCTACCTCAGCTCCTGCTCCTCCTCCTAACTCTGCTCCTCTTCCTGTTCCTCATACCACAAAATATGAATGTCTCTGGTAATTTGTGTCTCATGTTTTTGATGAATCAACTATAAATGTCCAAAGGTTTAGTGTAAACGTGTTCAAACATACCTCTGCATTTAGGAAAGATTATGAAAAGCTAGACATGCAATTGCAATCGTTCAATGACTAAAAAGACAGTCTCCTGATAAGCAAACATCAAATTTTCAGATTAGATTCACTTTAATGTGTAAAACATAAGTTAAAAGAGAAACTTATGATTGAATATTACGATCTGTTTGTCTATAAAATATATTTGTCTTGAAGATTTAACATACTTACGTCAAAAATAATGTACACTTATTTATAAATATCACTATTAAATAATATTTATTACAATATCTGTACCTTTGCGCTTATTAGATGTTGATGACGAAACTTGATGATCTATTGTATTTGCTATAACATTTTTAAATTTGTGACGAAGCATCGTCCCGGTATATAATTTTTTATTTATTTTATTTTATTCGTAATTACCATCTCATCTGTCCGTACCTGAAAAACATAAAAGCCCCCATACTACAAGAACCCACCAATCAGCATGCGAAACAATAACGAAAAACAGTATAAATAAGGCGCGCAAGTAACAAGAGGTGTGGTACCACCGAAATCAGAGCACGAGACAGTTCAACTGTCGCTGACACTTGTTTCGAGAAACTCGACGAGTCAACGACACCACAAGGAGAACTTGTGGTGCCGAAAAGAATAACCCCGACCGAATGGGAAAACCATTTGAGCCTTAAAATCAAGAAACGCGAGACACTCGACATTGAAACACCGATAACACAATCGAGCAACTCGATTGTGTGAAAATAAAATTAAAAGTAGCGAACAGGACAACTGAACGCATACGGCATGGCACATGCCACTGACAGCTGACCGAGACACTCGGGAGGAGTCGCGACACTTCGGCGTGCTACGCCGAATGTGTCAGTTGATAGTTGCGCGTGAAATACGCCCGATAAGAGTTACCCGCCCGACAGTGCCGTAATAGCTCAACGAGGAAAACTCGACAAGAGCCCCTGCAAGCAACAACTCATTTTTGTCCGTCCAGAGAATCACGCAAGAAAACCGAGAAACTGATGAATGTATTCTCTTTCAGTGGCACCGACCAGAGAGGACGCAAGGGCAAAACTCAACGAGAAAAACACTAAATATTATATACATATACTTATTCTTATATTCAGATAAATAAAAACATAATAAAATTAAAACCAGACAAGAACATTTATTTTCCCAAAGAACCCCGGGATCGGTGAGCTAAATAGGGAGAATAACAACATAACGTTACATGGCGCCCGAACAGGGACCGTTTAGAAACTAAAACTGGAAAAATGCCGATAACAAAAAGCTCATTATATAGACTGAGCAAAGATGAGATAGTGAAATTACTAGTTGAATACCAGATCGAATGTACAGGCACCTTAGATGAATTGAGACGACGACTATCAAAATTCATAGATCAAAATCCACTATTGTTCACGGAAACCGACGAACAAAACGAATCCGTCAACACCAAGGAAACCTTGGTCACAGAATTGGAAACGCAATCATCTACAGTACAATCTGCTATGATGAATTCCGATCAAATACCGGAATTATTAAACCAGATACGCAAGTGGGGATGTATCTTCGATGGACGCGACCCCGTCGCCTTTTTGGAACAAATCGAAGAAATGCGAGAGATGTACAACATCGATCAAAACATTATGTTAAAAAGCCTGCCCCAAATTTTCAAGAAAGAACCTCTAGCCTGGTATCATAATAATAAAACAGCATGGCAAACATGGGATGATTTCGTAAACGATTTTCAAACCGATTTCTTTCCGGTGAATTATAAGAAAAAGTTGAAACAAGAACTGATAGAACGTCACCAGCAGCATAACGAACTATTCAAAAACTATGCTACTGAACAAATCACACGAATGCGCCGTATCGGAAATCTGAGTGATGAAGAAAAAATTGATCTTCTTTACGACAATATGTTACCAATTATATATCAAAAGACGCGAGGCCACCTCGATACGTAACTTGATGTAATTGGCTACCGAATACGAAGAAATAAAGAAAAAGAAAGATCGAGATGATAGATCGAAAAACAGACGGTATGGGAACGATACCACTCATGCTATTTCAATCGCTTATAAGCGAGCAGAGTGCTGTTGGCGATGCAAACAAAGGGGACATACGAGACTCGACTGTCGAAATCCACCACAGAAATTCGACTGTCGAAATCCACCACAGGGCCGGGAACGAAGCAATGCCGGCCCGGCCCATAACCGAATCTTCATAACGTTCGAGCCGAGACCTCACGTTATGATAGAAATATACCAACAGAAAATAAAAGCTATGTTGGATACAGGCACTGTATCCTCATACGTCAGCCAGACATTTGCCGACCGTTATGCAAATCTGATTGAACGTCGCTACTCAAATGTCCGATTAGCTGACGGCACTGAAGCTCGCATTACGGGTAAACTCAAAATACCGATACAAATCGGTCGAGAAACCAAATTACACAATTTTCAAATAATGCCTGACTTGGATCAATCAATACTATTGGGTATCGATATAATGGCAAAATTCAAAGTCAATATTTCGATTCCTCCAGAGGGAAATTATGAACAAAGGCTTATTTGTAAAATATCAGCAGGCCGTACCGATCGTACACACGAAGAAGAGAAAGAATTACATAAGTTTTTGAGTGTTGAACTCGAAAAATTTAAAGATATTCAAGGACCGACTGGCAAAACTACACATAAAATCAGATTGAAACCAGGCATAAAACCGATTAAACAAAGATACCGTCCCAGAAATCCTGTTATGCAGAGCATCATAAACAGAGAAGTAGAAGATATGTTACGCGAAGGAATAATTGAGCCATCAGAAAGTGCTTGGAGTTCTCCTGTCGTTATAGTTCGAAAAAAAAGTGGCAGACCCCGCTTTTGCATTGATTTTCGGAAATTGAATCAGAGTACAGAAAAGGATGCATATCCCTTACCGCAAATTAATGCCACACTCGACAAACTAAAAGGAGCAAAATATTTATCCACACTAGATTTGAAAAATGGTTACTGGCAAGTCCCACTCACTCCAGAGAGCAAACCGTTGACAGCATTTACAGTACCTGGCAAGGGATTAATGCAGTTTAATGTCATGCCATTTGGACTCCATTCGGCTCCCGCTACCTTTCAGCGCCTGTTAGACACTATAATTGGCCCAGAATTAGACCCGAATGTACTGGTATATCTGGACGACATTATAGTATTGAGCGAAACATTCGAGGAACACATACGACACCTCAAAGAAGTTTTTGAAAGACTGAGAGAGGCAAAATTAAGACCGAATGAAGAGAAATGTCATTTTTGCAGGGAACGAATAAAATACTTGGGACACGTTATAGACAGAGATGGAGTGCATACCGACCCAGCAAAAATAGCTGCGATTGCTAATCTGCAATCCCCGCGTAACATAAAAGAGGTCAGACAGTTTCACGGACTCACCTCATGGTACCGACGTTTTGTCAAAAACTTTTCCACAATTATTGAACCGATAACTCGACTTACGAGAAAAAATAGTAAGTGGAAATGGGAAGAAAATGAAGAAACCGCCTTCCAAAATTTGAAAGATCGATTGATAAATGCGCCAGTCCTACGATGCCCAGATTTTGAACGAATGTTTACGTTGCAGACAGACGCTAGTGATATAGGCTTGGGTGCCGTACTTACACAAGAAATTGACGGAATTGAACACGTCATTGCTTATGCTAGTCGAACACTTAACAAGCCTGAGAGAAATTACAGTACAACTGAAAAAGAAGCACTAGCAGTCGTCTGGGGAATTCAAAAAATGCGACATTATCTGGAAGGATACCATTTTCGTGTCATAACCGACCACGTCTCATTGAAATGGATAAATACTATAGAAAGCCCCCACGGAAGGATAGCCCGCTGGGCATTAGAACTACAGCAATACGACTACGAAATTGCCTATCGGCCAGGCGCTCAAAATCAAGTAGCAGACGCACTCTCACGCCAGCCACAAATATACAATATAGAACAAAACAACTGCAAATGGTATGCCAGAAATTTGATTGAGACTCAATCAAACCCAGAGGGAGAAGAATTTAAAATCGAAAATGGGAAATTATACCGCTATATCATTCATGATACGTATTTAAACGAGGATACAATAGAAGATCACTGGAAACTGTGTATTCCAACCGAAAAACGTATCGAAATCTTACGCCAAGATCACGATGATGTCACCGCAGGACACCTGGGTGTAGCAAAAACAATTTCACGACTAGCGAGACTGTATTATTGGCCAGGAATGTTTAGACAAGCAGCCAATTATGTAAAAAGTTGTGAAAATTGTAAGAGATATAAAACGTCCCAGCAGGCACCTGCCGGACGATTACACGCTAATCCGGGAAATATACCGTGGCACACGGTTACAGTGGATCTGGTCGGGCCATTACCACGTTCAAACAGTGGACACCACTGGTTAATTGTGATGCAAGATCGTTTTACGAAGTGGATCGAGATACGAACATTACGGAAAGCGACAGGAGTCGCTATTACTAACGCTATCAAGAACGAAATTATATTACGACACGGAAAACCAAAATTTATTATCAGCGATAATGGTAAACAATTCGTGAGCCACCAGTTCACCGATATGCTCAAAGAATTCGAAATCAACCACAGACGCACACCGCCCTACACACCGCAATGTAATCCAGTAGAACGAACAAACCGAGTGATCAAAACAATGATTAGCCAGTACGTCGGTCGAAATCATAAGAAATGGGATGAATATATTCATGAATTGCAGTTCGCCTACAATACTGCCTGGCATGAAAGCACTGGGTATACACCAGCATATCTGAACCATGGTAGAGAGTTACAAAACCCGCACGGTACCGAAAACAGAACGGGCGAGATTGCGTCGGGACAGCGCCAGAAAAATCTACAAGAAGCCCAAGAATTAGTGCGAATGAATCTCGCCAAGGCAACACAAAAACAGGCAAAATATTATAACCTACGACACCGAGAATGGACACCAAAAATCGGCGAACAAGTTTGGGTACGAGAACATATACTATCAAACAAGGCAAATGCGATAAATGCCAAATTAGCTCCAAAATATAGCGGCCCATGTGTAATAAAGAAAATGATATCACCAGTAATATTCGACCTGAAAGATACACACGGAAAATGGCGAAGACACATACATATACAAGACCTAAAAAATAACCCGGACACCGGTAATAGCCAATCGGATAAAAATCAAAAACCAGCCCCACCAAAAATGATCATCCAACCAGAAAGGGAATGAAAGAGAATATATACTGAATCGAACTGCGAAACGGAGTATCAGTAGAGAAAAGTATGTGGCAAGAACTTATCCCAGGCGACGATAGCGACGATAATCGGTGGAGCGACAGTTTTATGTTCCCCGCTAAACCCGCACCCGAGACCAAAAGTGAAAAACGGAGAAGGATCATCACCGAAGAACGCGCCAGAAGGAAATTCAAACGATGCGTCAAAATAGTGAACGACTGGTTACGCCGATTGCCAGAAAACATCCCCCCCTATCAACTGATACGGGAGGATTAGATGACGAAACAAAACTCAAGGCCACAGTAGCCAACGAAATGGAATTCGAGAACCCTGATCTGGTCCGTGAGATAGACGCAATACTCGAGGCGTACGACCCGGAACACCCGGAAATGGACCCGACAGTGAGAATTCCAACCCGGCCGGCAAAAATAGTGCCACCACCGTCCGAGCCGAAGAAAGTGATCTTCTTGCCGGACGTACCAAATCCCTTCGTCCGACGCCACCGGTATCGAGTTATACCAAAAAAAGAATGGCAGAAACCAAAAGCAACAACTACCATCACCACGAAGACCAACACCGCCACGTCAACCGCTGTGATACCTCCGTTGCCGGCACCACAAGCTAAAATATCACGTAAAGACGCGCCAACGCCACGACCAACTACGGCAAAAGGAATAGAACGCGAGTTACGGGTATCTGGCATTACCAATACTGAGGGCCCAATACGGAAAATCAACCTGTTCGGGAAGAAATTCCACATCCCCGAAGACAAAATAGAAAAATACCGGAAATGGAAAGTCTTTGTAGGTACGACAAAATGGGCCATCAAATTTAACTCAATGCTGGAAGTGACAAGCGTCACGCGCTGTGAAGGAAGGGAAGGGTGTGACGAAGCATCGTCCCGGTATATATCAAGGGTCGCGGAAACGACCCGACGAGCCAAAGTTTTTTCAAAAATTCGCGCGAACGAGAGCTGACGCCGACTCTATATTCTTCAGTTTGGGCTTTTTAACCTCATTCCGCGACTTTCTGACGGATGTTTTCTTTAATTACCAAATAAAACGTGAATGGGAATCTGTGTAAAATTGTTTATTTATTTATATCTTTCTGTTAAAAACATTACTTGGCTGTCAAGATGTCGATTTAATTTATATTTCCATTCATTCTTATTTGAGGATTTTAATCTGTTTTGTCTGATCTCTGAAGTTTGCCGCGATACTACTTTTTTGTCTCATTTCGTCTGACAACCGGAAGTCTAGCTAACAATGTTCTTTTCCAGAACTCGCCGATAGAGGCAGCACATTCTAAACCAGCATTCGAATTTCATCAAGTGATTTTTCAATTCAACATATTAATAAATAATGGCAATATAAATATATATATAATTATTCTTAAACAGTTTGTAACAAAATTAATATCATGGAATTTGTATATACTATATGTATGTTCACAATTAATTAATAACTTTAATTCACCACATGTTTCTCATATTTGAGACACGATAATTCAATTATTATCAGGAAGTCTTTATATGCATATATTTTTTATACCGCATTGTTTAAACAATTAATTCTAAAAATAGTTTTATAACCATGGCTACCATATACTTAATATTTTTAAATAATTACTATCAATAAATATTTATGTATTCTTTCTATATCATCGTATTATAAACAAGTGATAAACATTGCATATAAACAATTGTTAATTAATTACTGTTCAACTATGGTTACCGCATACATAATAATATTACATTACAACAATTTTTTATTACTATACTTACTATTTATATTTTTGTTTCTAAACAATGTAGATAAGAAATTATTATTTATTACATGTAAACCATGGATACCTGTTACAAAACATTCCATAATAACAATTTTAAATTGTTTTATACATACATTTTGCAGTAATTTTCAAAACCGTTTACTATAAAGGAATCTCTACGCATAGCTTTTATTCCTTTATATTCCCTTACGATAAATAATTTAGATCAGTTAATTTACGGGTATTTATATAAAAAGGATAATATAATTACTTTAAATATGACAAAAATGACGTATAGACAAAAATTGTTTATTTACAATTAGTATAAAAATTAGTATAAAATTAAATAAATATTATTTTATTTGATAAGAGTCTTTTTATTTCTGTCTTATACATTATGATTACCAGTTTAGTATCAATAATATAATAAAATATAGTAACTGTAATATAATAATATCCAATATAATATTTAGTTCAATTTATAAAATAATATCTCTTTAATTTCAATTTAGTTTTGCGCCGTCTAATTTTTACCCTATGTCTCTTATTTACCCTATTTCATCCTAAAATTAAATTTAGTATAAGACGATATATCCCCGTAATTTTATAATATAATAAACATGTCCCGTACATTACCAACTATAAAAAATAAATAGTTTTCAATTTTTGTTTACTTCTTAAATGCAATTTTTAATTAGAATTTTTTTATTGCAATTAATAAAAAATGAAATGTTATTTTAATTGATAAGAGTCTTTATTTCAGTATTATGAATATCAGTTTAGTATCAATACATATTAACGTAGCGCATAACAGTAATATCACATAGTTTTAATCAGTCTTATTCATGTATTACATAACATATAATATATTGATACTCTCCATAATATTATTTCAATATCCTAACGCAGCTTATAATAATAACGTAACTTATAATAATACTCGATTTCTAATGTTTAAGTAATCAGTCTCTTTCGTTTTTTTATTACAAACTTAATGTTCGAATATTAACGTAGTTCCGACAATTTTTTAAACTAATTTTTAAAACAGACACACTTTTTAATAATATAGATTGAACTATTTTTCACGAGTTTTTAAAATAAATAATTATATAATTTCGAAATTTGTAATAAAATAGGTTTTATATAGTATTAAAAAGCCACGGGAGCGCCAGCACCACCTTCCGAGTCTCTATCACCATTATAATTTCTTCCACTCAGTCTTGGAGCTGCAGAATAAGAACTGTCAGCATCAGCGTTATCCTCCTCATCTTCATAGTCGGACAACTCTTGTGCTTGTGTAGCAGACGTTTTTCCACGGCGTCCTCCTCTGGATCTCTTTGTGTTGTAAAAGTTAGCAGATGACAGATCGTATAGGAAGTTCAGAAATTTGTACCTCTGCTTATAGTAGTGCGCATCATAAGCTGTAAATATATTATTTATATAAACAATTATGAAACACTGGTTTATTGTTTTAGTATACATTAAGAAAATTCCTTTTTATATTAGTTTGTTTGTTAAATTATATGTTTTGTTTCTTAATTTGTAAAAATCTTGTTATTGTTAGCTTTTCCAAATTTGATATTGTTATTAATTGCTTTATATAATGTCTATTTTATTTTTTATTGTAATGTTTTGTTATTTACCCACCATTAGGTTTGGATGTACGTTGAACGCGGCCAGCTTGCAGTCCATATCCTTGCAGTTGAAATTCTGTTGAAATGTCTATTGATTTTATTAAATTTTTTATTTGTTAATATTTTATTGTTATTGTTTGTTAGTTATACTTTTATTTTATGTTGTTATATATTATGTATCTTATGATTTAGTCTATATATCATATTTTGTTTTTTACCCACCCTTAGGATTCGATGTACTACGTTGAATTTGACCTGCTTGCACTCCATAACCTCTTATAAGATGGTGTCCTGAAACATTACGCCCATCATGTGCCTGATGACCACCTTCTTCTTGGTTCGCCGCATGTCTTGGTTGAACCGTGTGCAGATTTGTCGTCAACTGATGTTCTTTAACGCCTTTTCGATCTTGGCGCGGAATGGTCCCAGTGTAGAGTGGCTGAAATCGCTGGCCTCCTGATTCGGTAGTTCCTCCTTCTTTTCGGACATCGCCAGAACGTTCATCAGCAACTTGTGAATTTTTGGAATCAACGAGTTCGTTCTCAACAGGTTTCATACGGCGTTTCTCGGCAAGCTTTTCGCCTCGTTGTGTCAGAGAAACACATTCCAAATTGTAACGCTCGTTTTCTAAGAGGCTATTCCACTCTTCATCTAATTCCATCTGCAACAAAGAAAACACAAAATATATTAATTAAAACAAAAAAAGATCTTTGGTAATTTAAAAAGTAAAATCAAATATTATTTTTTCATTAAACAGAACAAATACTTACACTTAAATCAGAACTCTCTGCTCTGGAAGCGTTCTCGTGCTCTTTATTTTTATCCATCATTTGCAGATGTAATGGCGTCTGGTCTTTTAACGTTCTCAGAGTCAATTAAGATATATAATAGATAGATGTACTACATACACTCACTACCATGAGTGTATATCAAAATTTGCTGCTCCAAAATCCGTTGGCATTTCTGATTGACTGACTCAAACTCGTGTATTTAAGGACATCAGATATAGAGATAGGCAATGTAAACATTTAGAAGGTACAATTAAGTAAATAAAAAATTGCATAAAAAACAAATTAAAAGTACTTAAGTACATATTGTTAATAATATAATATACTTTTTTTGTTCTTAACTACTAGTTTGAGTCAGCCAATCAGAAACGCTAACGAATTTTAGAGCGACAGATTTTTATACACACTCAGCAGTCACCAAATATTCAGAAATGCAGTTCTGTTAGTTTCTGAAATTCCAGAACTATTGTTATCTTTGTCATTAGCCTTAAATAACGAGAAAGACAACAATAGTTTTGGAATTTCAGAACCTAACAGAATTGAATTTCTGAAAACGATATTATTAACATCAACTGTACCGCCATCTAGTCTTTGTTAGGAAACTTATTTCTGTAACTATTTCAGCATAACGTTTGTTTAGTAGTATTCTATGAAAGTTACAGAAATAAGTTTCCTGACAAAGTCTAGATGGTGGTAATGTCGATGGTAGTGAGTAATAAAATCTAAAAGTATGTCTATATATTCTTAATTGACTCTGAGAACGTTAAAAGACCAGACGCCATTACAAATGATGGACAAAAATAAAGAGCACGAGAACGCTTCCAGAGCAGAGAGTTCTGATTTAAGTGTAAGTATTTTTTCTGTTTAATGAAAAAATAAAACGTGATATTACTTTATAAATTATCAAACATCTTTTTTTTGTTTTAATTAATATATTTTGTGTTTTCTTTGTTGCAGATGGAATTAGATGAAGACTGGAATAGCCTGTTAGGAAATGAGCGTTTCAATTTGGAATGCGTTTCACTGGAACAACGAGGCGAATGGCTTGCCGAGGAACGCCGTATGAAACCTGTTGAGAAGAAACTCGTTGTATCCAGAAATTCACAAGTTGCTGGTAAGCGTTCTGGCGATGTCCGAAAAAAAGGAGGAACTACCGAATCGTTACTAGTTCACTAGTAACTTTTATATTTCTGTTTTTGATGCAGTGGCGTTTCAACGTAACCCGACTTCTTGCATGTCAGAATCTGTCATGCAAATCTAACACGCCATAAGCACCCTTTTTGTTATTTATTTAAGTGAATTAAACTGTTGCAAATCATATACTTAAATCGTAGAGTACGCAATTACGAGGCTTTACGCAGAAAAAAACAGCGTAAGTATTTTAACCTAAAGTATAAGTGACACAAGTTTTTACTTTTCCCTCGTAGCACAATCCGATCTGAAGAATTTGACAATAATTGCCTTCAGCTGCGTCACATTTATTGGTGAATTATTTACCAACAATTGACCAATTTAAATCTTAAAATACGCATTTGGCAATGTTTGTCCTCAGTTGCATACATTTCTTTTCTGAACAAAAATTCAAGGTATTTAAGTTTGGCAATTATTGGTCATTTAACATAGACAATAAATTGTCAATAATACTGACGCTGCTAAGGACAAAAATTGCCAAACAATTGTTTCGAGGGTATTTAAATTGGACATTATTGGTCACTTAACCTATCGAACAATTGACCAATAATAATGACGCAACTGAGGGCAAAAATTACCAAATTTGTGTTATGAGGGTTTTTTCAATAAAAATTCCACTCGGTTATCTTTGTCGTGTGAGAGCCGTGGTCATAAGTAACGTTATATCAAATGCAATAACCTTACTTATTACCACGTATATACTAAATATATACAAAATAATATATTAATATTTTTAATGGTTTCTTTCAGGTTTTGGACTGCATATTTTTAAAATTAGTTTAAAATATAAAGCTCCTAGGTCTATATACACTTTTATTAGATTGGAGAATAATCTTAAAAAGTTGTATATATAGATATTAGTTGTAGCTCTATAATATTGCTCCAAGATATTTTTTAAGAAATACTTGTTGCAGCAATCTCACATTGCTCCAAGATCTTTAATAGACTCTTGTTGTAGCATTACTATATTATTTCTGGTTTAGACAAATTCTTGTTGTAGCATTAAAATTGCTCCAAGATATTTGTAAAATTGCTTAATTTTTAGAAAATAAAGAAATATCTTTGTAAAATAAATAAATAATATAAATATAATTAGTGGACATTTGTTTATATTTACTTCCCTGTTTGCTGATACTGCTACATTATTTAACCGTCGTTTATCACACTTATTTTTTGTTTCTTTGTTCTACAAAAGTAACATTGATTTTAGTGTCTTTATTACATGGGTTAACCCAGTGTGTTAACTAAGAGTTAATTATCGTACAATTAATAATTATTAGTAGCACTGCTACCAAACAAACAAATATTTCGTGCTAATATTTTATTATTTAGTCAAACTTCGAACTAGTTTTTATTTTCTGTTAACTGTTTTGAAAATGGAGGAATTTTATATTAATGGATTAGAAAAAGAAGATATTGATGATATTACGAAAAGCATAGAATTAACAGAAATGCACATACATTTCTTTATGTTTCTGATGGAGAAGGTAATAAACTATAAGCTGCAAGCAGTACGTATGTGGATGGATCCGTCATTTATCAAACCTGTACCTCAGGATTCAGAATATATACAAATTCTGTACACTCCTGGTCATTATGTTTGCTGTTATTATAATGGGAAATCAATGGTTTTCATTTATGATTCTATGAACGCCGGTAAACTGACTAAGGAATTAGAAATTTGTTTAAGACATCTTTTTCCCTATACCGACATAAGAACGATTAAATTCCCAAAAAGTTCAATTTCAGAAGAATTCCATTGATTGTGGAGTTTTTGCTATAGCTTTTGCAGTTTCTCTTTTGTTTGGTATTAAACCGGATAAAATTAAATATGATCCCAAATTAATGCGACCACATTTACTTAATATGTTCCAGACATTAAGGATTGAACATTTTCCGCAGGATTCTCGATTTTTTGTTCAACAAATTGTTCCTTTGAGTGTAGCGTTACAACGGAAATATGATGCTTTAAAAACACGTTCTAAAAGAAGCTTCGCCAATGCAAAAACATGTGACCAAAGAACGAATGTGCTTAGCGATAATGCTAAAAAAATTGAATTTACATCCGATTATGATATACAATTTCCAGTTTTGTCAGCTGCTAATAATAGAACTTTCTCATCAAACAAAACATTTGCACCTTCAACAGGTAATATTAATATTTCCAAGAAGAAAAGAGTAGAGAACACTGATGATATAAATACAACTGGTATTATTAAAACAGCTAGTGAATCCCAGTGTTTAAGAAATGATAATTTCGAAATAAGGAAAAAAGAATCTGTTGATTCCACACTTGTGCAATTTACACCAACTAATTATGGTATGGAGTTTACAAGTTTTCAATCCACTCAGATTGCAAATAGTATGGAAACTGATTTGGAAACTGATCTTCTTTCCTTTCATGCGAATCATATGAAACGTAAAACACCAGAACCAAATAATAATGAGGCATCTCTTAGTCAGAATAACAAAAGTAAAAAAGTGTTACCTCTTTTGTCGAATGAAACAAGAAATGAAAAGTTGATAAGTAAAAGTTCTTCTATAGACACACACATTAGTTCAGATACAAAATTTGATCTGTCAAATGACAGATCAAATTAATCAGAAAAAAACGAAATAGTTTTGCATCAAAACAATATTACGCGAATCATAAACACGAAATTTCGGTACGACGCAAAGAAAAATATATTGCAAAGAAGGCCAAAGATAATACTGTTGGTGTAGATGAACAGTCAAAAAATAGGAAAAATAGTGAGAATAACAATAATAAAGATAGAATTGATGTACTCAATAACATTAATAAGACATCAGTAAAAACAGATGACATTTATGGGAGTCAGAAAAAAAGTATCTTCCGTCCAAAAAAAAATACGACGTGTTCCAATGTTAAATATACAGATACAGAACAGAAGAATGCAGATGCTTTTATTGGCGCACAACTTCAAAGAAAGAATACAAATATTGAAAAGAGAAATAGTTCAAGTTTTGACAAAGTAACAATCGCTTCCATTACCCAGAATGTTAATTTTATGAAAGGAAATAATAAAAAATG
Organism: Calliscelio sp. ZL-2020; assembly: GCA_022817625.1. Classification (NCBI taxonomy): domain Eukaryota; kingdom Metazoa; phylum Arthropoda; class Insecta; order Hymenoptera; family Scelionidae; genus Calliscelio; species Calliscelio sp. ZL-2020. The sequence continues at coordinate 1,265 of JABFOZ010000025.1, read as the reverse complement.
TACGGAATTCCAGGATAAAAATTATACTTTATTAAAAACTGATAGTAATAAAATTAATACAAATAATGAGAAGGAAGTGACTTTGAGACAATGTACAATTTCTCAAATTAATTATTCAAGAAGTAGAGAATTTAAGGAAATGGTTAATGGTTGTACAGCACTAAAATATATAAATGAAGATTCAAATAATGAATCAGAGCATATAACAATTAGTGATACAAATAGTGAAATACAGAATCAAAAAAAATATGTACGAGGTATACGATTACTTTCTCAGGTAGATTTAGATAATATCTTAATTGGTAGAAGGTTAAACGATTTACATATATATCATTTTAATGAAATTTTAAAACATTGTTCGAATTATAAGCCACGAGGTAGTCACTACTTAGACAAACCATCCAAAATCAAACCTTTAGAAAAGCACGAAAAGCATATTGAACTGTTGTTTAGCCATTATGATAATGGTATTGGTGGACACTGGATTTGTAGTTTTTATGATGGTTTTCATTTATACATATATGATTCACTGAATTATCAGTGTTTACATCATCATCATAAAATATATTTACAACATTTACTTCCATTTTTTCTTCTTGATTCGTGCAATGTTATATTTCCTCGTGTACAAAATCAGCTTAACGGTGTAGATTGTGGTGTTTATGCTATTGCATTTGCCGTTTCTTTATATTTTAATATATCACCCGATAAAGTTGAATATAATGTTTCTTTAATGCGATCGCATTTTCATAATATATTTATGAATAATGATTTACAACACTTTCCTATTGTTGATCAATCATCTTTTCCATTAATCGATTACAAGTTGAAGGATACAAAACATAATACATTGAAGCGTATTCCTCCTACCTCAGCTCCTCCTCCTCTTCCGACCTCAGCTCCTGCTCCTCCTCCTAACTCTGCTCCTCTTCCTTTTCCTCATACCACAAAATATGAATGTCTCTGGTAATTTGTGTCTCATGTTTTTGATGAATCAACTATAAATGTCCAAAGGTTTAGTGTAAACGTGTTCAAACATTCCTCTGCATTTAGGAAAGATTATGAAAAGCTAGACATGCAATTGCAATCGTTCAATGACTAAAAAGACAGTCTCCTGATAAGCAAACATCAAATTTTCATTAGATTCACTTTAATGTGTAAAACATAAGTTAAAAGAGAAACTTATGATTGAATATTACGATCTGTTTGTCTATAAAATATATTTGTCTTGAAGATTTAACATACTTACGTCAAAAATAATGTAC